>JAHWFP010186375.1:0-42330 GCA_023313725.1 Lithobius niger | reverse complement strand
AAAAAAACTAGTGGCTAAAGAAATTAAAAATGAGAAATTTAAATATTATGAAAAAGAAATAAATAATAGCAAAAATAAAATTAAAACAATGTGGCAAAAGATTAACGAAATCACAGGATGTAATAGGTATGATAATAATGATATAAGTATCATTAAGGCATTTAAAAATATGGAATTAACGGAAATTTGTGAAAAATTTAATATACATTATGGCTCGATAATTAACAAAATCGGTATAAAATATGCTGAAATTAAAAGGAAAATAATGGATATGGAACAAATCAATGAAAACGGAACCATAAATGATAATACAATGGGAATATTAAATTTCACAAAAAGTGAAATAAAAGCAGCCATAAGCGAAATAAAAATTAAAAATGCAGTTGGATATGATGGATTACTAGCTAAGCATATTCTTAGTACCAATGCTGCGTTGTGCTTTATTGAAAAATTAGCTGCTAGTATAATAAACTGTGAAAAATGGCCGGAAAACTGTAAGATACAAATTATCAGACCAATTTACAAAAGAGGGCCAAAACATGAAATGATTAACTATAGACCAATATCTCTGTTACCTGTAATAGACAAAGTCTTAGAGAAGCTATTTAATAGCAGAATTTTAAATTTTCTAGAAAAACATAATCTATTCTCAGAAAATCAGTATGGATTTATGAAACACAAAAACACAATGGATGCAATACGACAAATTAATGACTATGTAAGCCAAGCACTCGATCAAGGCAAATATGTGGGAATTGTATTTACTGACTTGCAAAAAGCATTTGATACTGTAAATCATGATATACTAATAAAAAAATGTAATAAAATGGGAATACGAGGTAAAATGGAGAATATTATGATGAGCTACTTGGATAAAAGAAAAATATGCTGTAAAATAAAAAATATGAGAAGTAATTTGGCAGATATTAAGATTGGTGTACCACAAGGTTCCAATTTGGGGCCACTATTATTCCTAATTTATATAAATGAAATTGAAAGAATTCTCAAATTCTCTGAAATCGTTCTATTTGCAGACGATATAGCTTTGATATCGATTCACTATGATCAAAAAACTATGATAGCAAACTTACAAAAAGATATAAATAATGTGCAAAAATGGTTATTACAAAATGATTTATTTATTAATGAAAATAAAACTGAATGGATGATAATAAGAACAGCGCATATGAAAGAAAATATGAAGAATAATGAAATATATTTACATACAAAAAACTGTAATAAATTTAAAATTAACAAAGAATGTATTACTTGTGATGATATCTGTGTAAAAATAAAAAGGGTGCATAAATTTAAATATTTGGGAATAACATTAGACACCAGGTGGACTTTTAATGAACACATAAATACCTTAATTAAAAAAATACGAGGAATGCTGCCTAAATTGTACGCTATTAAGGAGATAGTAAATAAAAAAAATCTGAAAACAATTTATCATGCATGGATTGAAGCACACTTACGCTATGGTATTGAAATATATGGAAACACTAATAATTATATGTTGAAAAGATTACAAAGCATACAAAATAAGGTGATAAAAATACTTTTCAAAAATAATGAAACAAAATTAGCAACTTCAGAAATCAGAACAAATAATGGAATTTTAAATATTGAAAATTTAATGAAATCAATAATAATTAAAAAGTACTATTTTAAACAAAATTTCCTTAAAAATATACTAAAGCCAACGAAGACGGAACTTAGAGGTAAAAAAAGAAAATACATATTACCTAAAATTAGAAATGAATATGGGAAAAAAAACTCAGCATATTATTTAGCAAATATATTTAATAAACTACCAATTGGTTTGATAAACTGTACGACATATAGTGAACTAAACAGAATCATAAAGAACCCATTAACATATGAATTGAAAGATGTATAAAGAATTATGCTTACAAATTGTTGTATTGAAAATACATTGAAAATATTGCTTAATGGACTTATTCAAACAATCGTAACGAAAAATAATAAAAATTAGGGCATATCTAAAGATGATAAATATTGTGTATTTTGTATAGGCAAGCACAAACAATGCTGAAATAAAGCATTCGTGACTTGACTATTAATCATTTTTTATTGTTGATTGATATGATTTTTATAGGCTGTATCCACTTGAATTGTATAATCAACTTGTAATTTGTAATAAAATTATTATATTATTATCATTATAAACCTAAAACTAATAAACCTTGTATGACATTTGGATTAAAAAAAAAAAAAAATTATTATTATTATTATTATTATTATTATTATTATTATTATTATTCATCGTGGTCATCGTGATCTCTCGTGGCTGAGTTGTGAGAGAGCTCAGCCTGGTTACTGAAGGTTTGCGGATCTGGTCGAACCCCTGGAAAGGGGTCCTTGGCAAAGTCCCCGCCAGGGTAGCGTGAGAGGCTACCATGCTCCTTCAGCGGCTATGGGAACTATTCTGGCCAATTCTGGACAATCTTTCGACCCCTACGATGATCGGAGGTTTCCCGGATCGAATCCCTGGGTTGGCACCTCCCTTTACCAGATATTTCTTTTTCTTCTCTAAAAGTCTGGTAATGTTCAAAATTGAGCCGGTTCAGCCATACAAGCATTAAGTTGCTTCGGCTGACTTAAGGCTAAAGAAATTAATTAATAATAAAAAAAAAATTATTATTATTAACATAACATAAAAGCATGACGGTGCCGAGTCAACGACTCGGAATGCACCCCCCTCTACTAAAACAAAACGACAAAAAAACAAGGGAAAAGCTACAGCGCGTCAAAGCGAGCTTTAAAAGCAGTCACTGAAGGAGCAGTAGGAATATGGTGTGGGAGAGAATTCCATGGATGCACAACCCTCTGCGTGTAGAAGCGGTGCCGAATGTTGAGTCTAGAAAAAGCGCGATGGATTCTGGATTCTGTACGGATGCCAGGAGCAAGCACGAAGAAATCGGATGGATCAAGGTGAGTGAGCTGATGGGTATTATTATTATTATTATAAGCAAAGAACGAAAGATACTTGGTAGAACAAAAGGGCCAAAATGCTATTGTCGAGGATACAAAGTTACTTCCGCTTCATGTCGCAAGCACCAAATATTTACAGACAGACAAATGTTGCTTTTTTTCGCGGTGGCAGAACCCTAAATACGTGCGCTGATATTTCGTGGAAACAGCTACTTAAGAAGAGTTTTAGGTATCGATGCTAAAAAGCAACTTTAAGCAGTAAAATTTGTTCTACGCGAATTTACACTTTTTACCACACAATTAAAATTTCTCACACTATACATTCCCGTTCCCGTCATTTTTGACGGGTAAGCCGTCATGAGGTATAGTATTGCAGGAGATCTATAATATTCTTGACGGAATAGTTCATGACATATTTTCATCCGCACTATACTAAGCCTCACTCGGAAGCGTAATAAAAAAAAAAAAACTCCACAATAACGCGTATATGAAAAGCAAACCGGCAAAATAAGCTAATTTAACAAGTACAAAACAGCCAAAAATAAGTAGGATCCAAAATTTACTTTTTTTTGCGAAAAAAAAAATGTCTACTCACGGAAAAGTACTATTATAGCCTACAAAGATTTGCTTGTTCAGAAATGCACCTCTAGGACAAGTTAGTTATTTCAAAACGAAAAAAAATCTTAACTTTTGTAAATTGCAGGCTCTGAAATCAGTGTGACAAATGACTTTAACTTATTTTGAAGAAAAACACGGCTTCTCTCTTTTAAAACTTTTTGCTTTCCCTTGCTGCTACTACGATTGGCGTTGGCTACAGAAACAGTCATTTTCAGCATATTGTCCAAAATACCGTGAATAGGCACCAGAGGTATCTTTAAATCGGTCATCTTTGCTAGAACAGTAAGAGACCTGCAAAATGTCCCCGTCGTCCAATACGTTGTCTGGATATAACATGTTATGCTTAAAGGCCTACACATGGCAAAGAAAAAGGCCCAAAAAGGATAAGAAAGGATAAAAATAGAGAGCAAAAAAAAGTCCCCAAAAATGTTCACTGAAACTTAATGTGCCCTTTTAATAAAAGTTGCTCCAGCCCTATCGGGGGTCTCTGCAGTGTGCACGCTACTGATTATCGAGTATTTTATGTAAAATTGATCCTCCAAGACCTTGACCGTCGTCGAGGGGGTATCAACTTTGGTAATCCGGTGTACATGTGATTGGTAATCCGCAAGTAATCCACAGTATTCCTTGGTAATCCTCAGGTAATCTTAGTAATCCAGTAGTATTCCTGGTATTCCGTGGTAATCCTTAGTAATCCGAGGTAATCCTCAGTATTCCGAGGTATTCCGACTTAGAAAATCAGAGGTAATCCGGAAGTATTCCATGCAGTAATCCAGTAATCCGAAGTATTCCTCGTAGTAATCCAGTAATCCGAGGTAATCCGGAGGTAATCTCTAGCAATCCGGAGTATTCCAGTAATCTGAGGTATTCCTTTTAGTATTCCAGTAATCCGAGGTATTCCTTTTAGTATTCCAGTAATCCGAGGTATTCCTTTTAGTATTCCGGTAATCCGAGGTATTCCTTTTAATAATCTAATACACCAACGTATTCCTCCCAAGTAAACCGAAGATTCCTTGTCGCTGTTTCAACCACTAGATGTCGACGCTTGTCACGTGAAGAAGCCTGAGCACGCCAAAACGCATGTTTTGCAATTTGCGAGGCATCCTGTGCGGTAGCCACAGCAGACTCAGATTTCACCCTCAGATTTCAGACTCTAATTTTAGGGTTTCAGTTAATGTAGACCTGGTTTTGCAGCCTGCCTTGTAAATTGTGTCAATACTTATTGTTTGACTGCGTACAGTACGGTGCGTAGCGTATGAGCTCGCAGCTCGAGTAACACATATTGTGTACGAGGTTCGTGATGGCCGTTTAACTAAATGCAGAACATTATGTAATACATTTCGATAATACAATTGACGCAGGGAACAGTCAAATGTATATCTTGTACCGATGTACTTAAGTAACTAAATTTACTAATTAATCTATTATTTTCTATTTCGTATACGTGTGCCACTCACATTTCTTACTAAGGTATCAAGAAGTGTGCAAATGGTGTGCTATAAAATAACTTGTAGTCGATGTAACTAGAACTAATGACATTAAACATACATAGTTAATTATTAATTATTATTATTAGTTTAACTATTTTAAGTGTTAAGAATCAGTGAAACTATGTTTGCTTGTGGTTGATCTGAAATCCCCCTCTGTAGAAATAATACTTCATCATTAAAGTAAAATTCTAGTAATCCAAAATTATATGTGTAATCCGAGATAATCCCGGGTAATCCAGTATGATATTAGAAACTTTGTTGACTAATTTTTTCTGGAAGTAATGCATGGTAACCCAAGGTAATCCGTAGTTTTTTTTAATTGTTCTTGGTATTCAGTTTATCCTCTAAGTTTAAGAATATACTCAAAATAATAGTCTACCTCGGATTACTTCGGAATACCACGGATTACTTCGGATTACCAGTGAATTACCATTAGATTACCTATTAATATTAACAGGTAATCCGATGGTAATCCGAGGTATTCCGAAGTAATCCGAAGTATTCCGCAGTAATCCGAGGTATTCCGAAGTAATCCAAGGTATTCCGAAGTAATCCAAGGTATTCCGAAGTAATCCGAGGTATTCTTAGTAATCCACGGTAATCTTTGGTAATCCATGTTTGCAAGTAATCCGGTGTACACTATTTTGACCAGTTAATACCCCCTCGACCGTCGTAAGTTTGGAAGATTTTCTATCTATGCCATAACGTAAAGCAATCCTATTATTTAGTTTATTTTTTTGTAATTTCTAAGGGGGATCCGCTTCTTAAAACAAGCACGCTAGCTTTTTAGCTGAAACAAGCTTGACGCTGCAGCTGCTTGTGTAGTAGAGGGATCAGAAAGAAGATGAGAAAGAGAGGGGGTGGGGGAGAGGAAGTCAGTAGGGGAAGTCCAATGTGAGACAGAAGACCAGTCCGTATTTACTTGCTGGGCGTTACGAGGCGTTGGAGGCCGTATTTCCCTTGACCAGGACCAGCAGTTAATCCCGCCATCTAGCGGCCGAATGAGGATGGATTTGGCGTCGGCCTCCGGAGGTCCATTCTGGTGGCCGTTGAGGTTGGGCCACGACTCCGCCGCACGCGACGCCAGGGGATAATCGTACCTAACTGACCAGAGAGGGCGGTGTCCCAATCTCCCCTCCCCTACCCCATTCAAGCTCCCAAACATACAGACCGGCTTTAACTTTGTTGTCAATGGGTCTTGCGAGTCCTTTTTTTGTGTGGCAGCTCAGAGACATTTCGTGGTCTCAGAAACATGTACTCATTTCAGGCGTTGTACGCCCCCTCATTCGCTGGCACCCTAAAATTCTCCGTCACCCAGTCTCCAGAGGCCTTTTCTGAGGTCGACGTCAGTCAAAAAGCAAGAGTGCTTTTATGTAGCGGACAAAACGAAGGCCCATTTAAAACTGATCCACCATTATAAAAGCGAAATAAAACAACCCTCCTCAGTGTCCACACGGGCTACATCAACTTGTATTTTAAAGTCTCGGAAACCCGTGGGGTCAAAGATGTTTACGACGGAAACTAGCTAGAGGGTCGGTCTCGTGCCACGGCCTACTGCAGCTGGACAGGGAGGGTTTTTTTTTAAAGGAAAGAATATAAGGCAGGTTTATTAGCGAATGATGGAAAGAAGCACAGCTCAAATCCAGACGAATGCTTTGACAAATGTTGTATATCAAGGTGGCGGAGATTTACCACCTTCGTCACAGTAGGCCAATAAAAAAAGGGGCATGGTCAGAGGTTACCTGATCGAATCCCTGGGTTTGCCATTCCATATATTAAGACTTTTATCTGCTTCTAAATGTATGTTAAAAATGATTCAGTTCATTTACACAAGCAGTACTTTGCTCCAGCAGAAGTAAGGCTAAAACATGATTTTAATTTAAAAAATAAATGGTAAGAAAACTAAGGAAAAAGTCAAGGTTTCACGATCGTGTTGATATCGGTTTTGTCGAAGAGTCACTCTTAATACATTTTTAATGACGATAGCAAAGAATACACTGACGACACGAGGTTAAAAAAAAATGATGCCTTCGCACGGCCTAAGGTGGGTGTAGATAAAAAGTATTCTGTTTTCAGTCAAGAGTGATGTATTGGTTTCAATTAGCGTCAGCAATAATTCAGGGATTAGGTACATTTGGTTGCATTTCAGAATGACGACAAAACTGGAACTCAACTTTTAAGACTATCAAATCCAGTCATCTCAGCGCACAGGATAACACACAACAAATGTTCAAACACTTTCAAGCACTTTTTCCAGAACTAATATATTTCAAGGACTTTTCGTATACCCATACAATATTTTCAAGGACCTTTATTAATCCGCAAACTTGCTCAAATAAGGCTACTTGGCCTCAAATACGGCCTAGTTTACTGGGGAAAAGCCAGCAAAATTCCAACAAACACTAAAAAATCCATGTTTTAATAATGCATGGAAAAAAGTTTTGTATTTTTTGTTTTCGTTTTATTTTTATAGATTTGGTTAGGTTCGTTGCCTTGGCTCGAATTTCACCAGGAAATTTTTTTTTCCCCTTCGGCTTTTTCCCACTGGCTGTTTTCCCGCAGCCTTTTTTTTCCTAGATCGGTTAACAACTGAAAACTAATGGAGTAACAAACTAAAAAGATGAGCTCAATAGCATTTTACGACAAACATGCCAGCTATTTAAAACAAATTGCAAGTTTCTTTTTCTCTTGGTCAAAGCAGAGCTATTATGTTAAATTACAACCAAAAAAATTAAATTCAATGACTTTCACAAACGTAGTGGACAATTTATAGGATTTCAAGGCCTTTAATTTTTTATTAATAAATTAAGACCTTTGAAGAATGTTAAGCATTTTTTTTTTACAAAAAATGTCAAAAAGACGAAATTTCTGTACGCTGACACGATGCAATTCGGTTCATTCTGGCACTAACATACGCTCAATCAAAGCACATCCCAAGATAATAACAAAAAAATCGGGTAAAAACCTGTGCGCCCACCGAGTGTGCACCCTGAGAAAACTAAGACAAGAGACTAGACATAGCACAGAATTGTTGTAGGGTTGGGGAAGGAAGGGAGGGAGGGAAAGGGAAGGACTGGAAGCGTAGGCGGGTTGGGTTGGCGATGATGGTAGATCCCTTTCATATGTCACTCCCCCGTACGTCAGAGGGCTCACGGCCCATAAAAACGCACGGCCGCGCTCTCATCACCCAAGAGTAGCGCCACAGAAAGTTGGAATTAGCAGCAATAAAAGAGAGAGAAAACTGCTAATAAAGCCCCGGGTACGGGAAGAGACGGCGACCCATCAAAGTTTCATGGTAGAAAAGAAGAGGCAGAAAAGGCGAAATGTTGCTGGAGATAGGATATGGGGAATGAAGACCTGGTTGGAAGGGAGGGAGGGGGATAGAGGTGTCGAAAAGACACCAGAAACAGTCTGGACTCAATGATGACAACGACGAACTGAGATGATGATGATGATGATAGTGATGACAGTAGGGGGAAGAGCAACTTATATGACGATGGTGACGGCGAAAAAATAACAGGGTACCGTTCAAATCACAAAAACCAAAGAGCGAAGAGAAGAAGCGCCGCGTCTGACTTTAAAATGGATAAAAATAAAAAGGTAGAGAGAAAAAATAAAATGGAAAAAAAAACTGAGCCCTGTCAAATTGCCCATTTGCATATCGAATGGCTCCTGTTCCCGATATTGGCAATCAAACCACCGTTGAGTCAGCCTGCCGCGCGCCTCAATCACGTGAGCTCGCACTATCTGACAACCCAAAGAAAACAATATGAACAGTTAGAAGAAAAGCACCCATTGTCAGAAAAAAATCACTGACTGTAAACCTCGACGGAACAAAGACAAAAACGTAGTCTGAAACTTAAAGCACCCAGATTCCCTCTGGAAGATCGGTTTCGGAAACACCTTTCTCAACATTTTAATATTATGACGTGAAATCGTAATTATTTTTCTTTAAAATATGCGACATTAACAATGAAGTCGAGTTTTACTCAAGTACGATTTGGACAAAGGAACATGATTTACAGCGAATAAACAAGTGAAAAGTCTTTTAGTGAAAAGTTACTTATTAACCTTTGCTTGTGCAAAACCATACGCGAGGGTCATTACACAGGGAAAGCAGTCATTGTAACACCCAATCACATCGAAGCACGTGGTGACATCACGCGTCGACACAAAACAACACCAACGATAAGTCGGGAAGTAGCCTACCAATGCAGCATCAAAGGCGAATGCTGTTTAAATATGTTTGTTTTTAAAAACGTCATGAAGTGTACCTTGAAAGGTGACATCGTAGCAATTAAACACGCACAATTTCAAGAAATAAGATATTCCAATAGGACAATATCTAGCATATTTTCCAGGAATACAATAGCTAATCCCAAGCGGCAAATTTGACTTGCACAGCCGAAGACATGAAGCCAAACAATGACTAATCCAGGAATACAATATATGCTGCGGGGCGAATTCAGCAAGGTGCTTAGGCTCTATGAATACCAGAGGCCCGCCAACCCCCGAATTGAATAACACGATCGTCTGCTTGATAAAGGCTTTCCGTTGACGTTTGTAAGCATGATGAAGATAGTCGGCAGGGTTTTACATCTCCGGTAAATTGACTATCGAAAATTTGCTATATATTGTCCAGTTTGAATATCGTATTTCTTGAAATTGTTCGTGTTTACTTTGCTAAAATGTGTTTCTCAAGAAAAATGTAATGAGACACTCTATTCTACTTATTTTACTCATAAAAGGACTTCTGCGCCAAAGCTATATCAGCATTAAACAAAATCATCGTGCGGGCGTGTGGTGAGTGTGCTTGGGTAGAGGCGACATCTACCGAGAAGGCCAAAAACCAAGCAAACCGATGTAAAGCCAGCTGAGATAAAGATTGCTGTACCCCTCCGTGGGTTACGACGATGTGACAATCACTGTCGGGGCAGTGTGAAACGATGGCTTCGTACTAGACCACCGAGAACAGCTAGTTAGTGGGAAAACAACAACAATTTATACAAACCGCCTAAAAATATTTGACTTGACATTAAAATTAACACCTTCCTCTCTGTCGCTATCAGTTCACCGTTTCGTCTCAATATGTGAACCCTCAGTATGTGTCATTACTGCAATGGGCTACTTCAGTCTAACAGTGATCTGTAACACAAGAAGCGCGAGACCTTGACAAGTTCACATAACCATCACCCACTCTATAAAGTTAGGTCATTCCCGCCATCTTATAAATATCGCATTTTGTTCCTGTGTGCCTCGTTCTCACACAGACGAGAGAACTACATATTTGTCACAATTAACAAACGTAGCAAATGGTACCTCTCGGGGAGGAGGAGGAGGTAGGAGAGGTACCTCCTCTTTCTCTCCGTCCCCGACAATCACCATCCCTTTTCCCAGGGGACTTGCCACCCGTATTACTCCGCTTGCCTAAATGGACTAACTGGCCAAACTTGGTAACTTAGCGCCAAATCCCCATAGTGCCATTGGTGTCACGTGGTCGGTCCATACGGGACCAGTCGCCTCAAATAAATGACACATTGTGGTGTTGGGTCAGGAAGGTGATCCAAGAGAAGGGAGATGGACACTGATGACCTGCACGCCTCCATCTGCCTCCTCGCCTACCTACAAAAACAACCACTGATGGCGTGGTAAAGGAGCACACTTTTGGTCTTCATCAGGGTTTATACAAGATTTTCTTCCAAAAATCCAGGAATTTTCATGACTTTTCTAGGACCTTTTTTGAAAAGTTGTATTCCAAATGTGAACCTCTGTGACGTAGTAGTGTCAGGTCAAATTTGTTGAGCTTCAGTTTGTTCTTAAGAAATTATCTACAACTTTTCTGATTTTTATCCTTTAACGACTTTCTAAACCATTTAAATTTCGAAAGTTCTTCCGTTTTTCCCACTTTCCGACAGTGGCAATTTCTTATTATTATTTTGTCCTAAATTATTGATTTTCTTTTTTGTTGGGGGGGGGGGGGAGGAAGGGAGCAGCTGATAACTGTACCAAAGTAATTTTAGACAACACAATGAATAATCCTTTTACTGAAAAACTGTTAAAATTCAAGGATTTGTCAAGGATTTTCCAGAACTTCTAGGAGCTTGTATAAACCCTGTGTAGCACATAATCAGAAAGCTAATCTTAAATTTGTTACGTCAAGAGCTGTCCTAAGCAACGAAATAAAATTGATGCTATTATTTGCTGCTGGTTACTATATTGAACAATGAGAAAGGAGCAGAAATCGGTAGCAGTAGCCAAATATGTTGAAATACTTGAAAATGACAATTGTTAGCAGAAATTTGTCCCTCCGTTTTTTATCTATGGGTGTTCTAACCATAACTAAAACCAAAAATTATCAATTATACCTGGTGTGACCTGAATGAGGATTTTAGCATATAACACCTGAACTAATTTCAAGTTTTTTGGCAGGCTTCACAGCCTCAGGTTATGCGCGTCATGCGACGTACGGAAGAGGAATATGTATGCATATAATAGACGCGGCAAAACGCGAATCGCTTACGTAGACCAAATATTCTGTACTTGAACCTTATTAAATTGTTCACTTATGCGCTATGACGATTACGGGAACTCACACTAGTGGTCGACCGAAACCAATTTTTTTTTGCACTTGCGGCCGAAATCGAAACCACTGCCGAAACCAGTGATTTGGTTTCGGCCGAAACGAAATCACGACCGAAACTGCCAATTCGGTTTCGGCCGAAACTGAAACCACTACCGAAATCGATCAATCAGTTTCGGCCGAAACCGAAACCACTACCGAAAACGGAAACAAAACCTAACCTGAAAAGTATCAATTTTAATAATTTAACAAAAAATCAGGAATAAAATCATAAAATCATGAATGTAGTGGCCTCCCACCAGCCCCTCCCCCCACCCCTTCAACAAAACTAATGTTTTAGAATTAAAAAAAAAAACTTGTCAGTCTTGCTACAAGACTTCAGGACTTTCGTTTGTATTTTTTTTTGTCACTACTCATTTTTTATTCTAAAAATAGTCTTATTATATTCATGTCAGTCCAGGGCACGGAAAAGGGTTTTCATTCAGCAAGTAAGAGCTTTGCTTGAAAAGATAAACAAAGACAAATGCAAGCATAAATAGCCTCCAGTGCAACGAAGCTATTTAAATATTTTGTATTTGGATTTTTAATTGTCTTTAGTATTGATGGGCATGGCAGATGCCAGCAGGACCTGTGATGGTGCTCCCTGGATGTTACACAAAGGGGTTACAGCCTAGTAGTCTGTACGGAAATTCGGTACTGCCAGGAGGTAGAAGTGGTTTTGGCTTAACCGAAACTGAAGCATAGGATTCAGCCAAAACCGAAACCGTAACCAAGACAAGTTCCTCGGTTTCGGCCGAAACTGAAACTGAGCTATTAACTTCATGGCCGAAACCAGAACCGAAAACGAAACCGAAAATTTGCTGGTTTCGGTGCCGAAACCAAAACCGAAATTCGGTCGACCTCTAACTCATACTGAACGTCTATATTGACAAGTTTACTGATACAGCAACATCAAAGCTCGAGGTAAAATCCCCGGCCATTGCCTGAGGCTACATTGAGATAGAAAAGCTAAAAGGCTTCTCAGGTCGCTCTGGACAACGTAGTGGTAAACATGACTTTGAATACGAGACAATTAGACAAGTTATCAATAAAGATGTTTAGTGCGAGTTCAGTGATCATCATAGCAAGCAAATAAAAAATTTAATAATAAGGGTCAATCCAGGTACAAATTTTTCTGCAAAAGTGGTTCTGATTTCCCCTTTCAATGTGTATATATATATATTCCTTATCCATGCATTGCGTGATGCGTGCTATCAAATCCCTGTGTTCACAACCATTCTTGTTTTTCCGAGTAGGCACCTAAACAACTGTGGTTAGTAAGGCAGACTTGACGCCAGGCATCTTTAGTCAGCACTAGGATGGCCGCTGCTGGCATCTATGTGTTGCTGTACTGTCTTTGAATTTTAACGTAAATGGCTACAAGCAACGAACGCAAAGAATGCAGGCCAGCTGAATGAGCTAGAAATGTTGCACCAATTAACATTTTATTTACAAAACTAACAGTACAACCAAATTTAAAATCTAAAAATTGTTTTCACTTATCCCAAAATACTTACCTGTAATTTTAGCTTTTGTTTGTGAAGCCTTCTGTCCTAGCCACCCCCCAAAAATTAAAACTATAGGTCACATAACCACGCTCCCGCTAGGGGTTGTGCGTAATCGGCGCTAGGCGCGCAGCCTCCTTCTCACTCAAAATTTGTTTAGAAGGTGATGCGTTAGCACCATATCTTCTCAGAATTTGTCATTATGTCCTCATTGTGTTTTGTTGTGGGATTAGGTTCACCGATGGTACCCCCCCCCCACTCTTCGAGTCATGAATGTTGGTCCTCCTGTGTTGTAGTAAACTAATAGTAAAACACTCTACTAACAGTAATGCCGTAAGCGAGCGAGGACTTCTGCAATCAGATACAGCAATGGCTTATTAGAAAACAGCTCACGAAGCTACAGACTGGTGCGTGAGGGGTTACCAGCTAGTTTGTACTAAATTGGACTGTCGAAAATACAATTTTTCAACAACAATGTGAACGTGTGGTATTCACCACAGGGACTTGTTATCACAGGTTGCGCATCGCACAAATAAGGACTATATATATACGGGTAGATGGTTATATCACTCGTGATAAAAAGAAAGGTGCATAACCACACCCGCACCAGAAACACTTTCGTAGAACAATCCGTAATTGTATTGAAGTGTTATTATTAAATTTTACGCTTCAACTGGAACTCGTACTGAACGTCTTATTGATAACTTGTGTCAGGTTCAAAGTAATTATTTGTACCACTACGTTGCCCAGAGTGATTTGAGAAGATTTTATCCTTTGTCATCCCAGTCAAACTTGCGGTAAAGGCTGGTGCTTTTACCTCGAGCTCTGAAACGAGGCTAAAACGCTTCTCAGATTGCTTTAGACAACGTAGTGGTACAAATAATGACTTTGAACGTAAGAAAAGTTAACAATAAAGACAATCGACACGAGTTCCAGTCATTGTCAAAGCGCGCATGTGAAAAATTTAATAATAACGCTCAATACAGTTACGGGTACGGGTACAGGTACGCTCAAGCCCAGTTCTACGGAAGTGCTTCTTGCACAGGTTTGGTTTTGCCCCTTCATTGTATATATACATATATAGTTCTTATCCATACGGCGCATGATGTGCGGAAATAATGTAGGGAAATATTTAAGGGCGAGGCGTCAGAGTTGGAAATTCTTCCCCGTAAAAAGGCTTTTGCATTGTTTGTGGTATTAAAACAAGAAGTAAGGAGATTGAGCAAGCATATGAAGTAAGCAAACACATCTAACATTCACATTGTTGTGTAAAAAGTGGTCATAACGCCATTTCAACGAATTTGAGTCAATTACGTACGTATACATCAAGTGAACAGCAAATCAAGTTAAATCCGTTTCTACCTAAATTTCACAGGGAAGCAATTCAATTCCAGACCATTCAAATTCGTGAGTCAGATTCAATTCCAACCGAGTCATTGCCATGTTGCAATGCAATTCAATTCACTGTTGTATTCTCTATTTGCTATTTCAAATCAATTCCAATCAATTACTTTTCGTTCCCGATTCTGACAAATCAATTCCAATTCAATGACTTGCTCCAATCATAGCTCCAGTCAATTCCTGCCTGATACAACTAATATTTTCACCAATTCTATTCAATTCCACCCAATTCAACCGAAGTCCAGCATAATTTCGTTGGCAAGATTTAGAATACTGCCAAAAATTTGGAAGATTTTGGTGACTTTTGGGGCTGAAATTGGGTAAATCTATTTGGTTTTTGTAGAGTTGGTTGGAATTCAGTGTGGTTGCATCACAACTCACACTGAATCAATAGGACAAAACTTGGCATTTTCAGTCAAATAAAACTCAAGTCAAATCTAGGCAATGCCATTCCAATGTATGAATTGGCAAGTCAAGTCAACCTGAGCGGGATATGGACTGAATTAATGGTAATCAAGTCAATTCCTATCAAGTCTGATTTCAGCAACTACCGTACCTAAATTGAAGTTCACATCAAGTCTCGCGGAATTGAAGATTAATGAAATTAATTGTGGAATTGCCCAATGTTGAACCAATTCTACCAAGTCCACGAAAGTGGAATTGAGTCAATTAATTCCAAGTCACTGGTAAAACCCAATGGAAAAAACTCTTCTAATGAAAAATCACCTTATATCACGCTTATTTTCACAACCACACGAAAAAACAAAATTTTTCAGCAAGTTTTTGATAGTCAGCAGTCCTGGAGGTGTAATGGCTCAGGCGACTATCATCTTCAGGCTCCACAACAACACTGAAGATGATAGCCGCCTGAGCCATTGCACCTCCAGGACTGCTGACTATCGAAAATTTGCTGAAAAATTTTGTTTTTTCGTGTGATTGTGAAAATAAGCGTGATATAAGGCGATTTTTCAACTTTAAATATGAATTTTCACAGTAGACCATGTGACATTTTCAAATCTTCTAATGAAAGTCGCCTTTAAGAGAACATTATCAGAGTCGTGATCTAATTCACAAACGGAGTAGTGGTCACTTAAAAAAATTCAGTGCCACAAGTCCACAAAAATATACAGCCGACTGCTCCAGTGGTGCACCCAAGAATTTTGCTGAGGGGGGGGGGGCGCCGAATGGAGTTTGAGGCAAACAAAAATTGGATCTAAAAATATTGCTGTCTGGTTGCGAACTGATTGGGAAGAGGATAAGTAGCAAAGACTGCAAGAGTTTCAGGTGTAAGTTGCAATTTACTAAGCAGTAGGGCACCGTTAACTAAGTAGCTGACATATGAGAGCAAAGCTCATATTATACCACCGCCATTATAAGAATTGAAGTGCGGCATTTGCTGTTCCGCACAATGCCTCAAGATAGCTGGCCAATATTTGATTGGCAACTACATGGCATTTTTACACGTTGGATGGCAGCACAGCACTCACATTCATTCAGCGACTAAGTATAAAGCATGAAAGAAATCATATGAACAGCAATTTTTACGTGATAAAAAATTCGAAATTAATCGGTACAGTAGTTTTTTGCACCAGGTCACACAATGATAGCAATCGTACAGGATACATACTGTTGGAATATTGCTGCACCAGAATACATATTGTTAGCAGCAATCAACTTCTAGGGATCGCTAGAACATGAAGCTGCGCGATTCCCAATGGCTAACATAACAAATGCCTGATCTCAGCTTTTTCTCGTGGCAAACCTAATCTGGGCATGGTCGCGACTATATCCAAAGGTTGAAATCTTTCGGGCCAACATTTTTTCTGGGATGCAGTCACAAAGTTCGCTGAGGAGTCCTTTAATAGAAGAGCTCCGCTCGCTTCGCTGTAATGAAGGATTTCTTACGTTATTGTCCTACACTTTCATGTGTTTAAAGAGTGGGTGTAAAACACCTGCTCAAGAAAGAACGTGTTCATCAGTTGGTATAAACAATGTCGTTTAGCATTGATGACACAGCTGAAGAACGCCGTTATGACTAGCGAAAAACACCACTGCCTTCAACTTCTGCTAACTCAATAACAAACAACTTTACGTCTCTGAATTGACATTCCTTATGAATTCCGAGAACAAACCACAACTACTTCAACTCCTGGAAAGCAACTCGACAAAGCGCACAAAGAGCTCTCAATTCAAAATTTCGCAATATTAAGCCACTCGTGCCTGCAGAATAACAGAAAACAACAGTGAGGGCTTCTGCGGGTAACTTTGATATAACGCAACACGACCCTCTTCCCTTCACCCCCACCTACCCTTTCTCTTTCACACAGAAGAAAGCAGCAAACTCCAAAGGCAATTCACTTCGCATTAGACAGTATCCAATTGTGTTGCAGCCTTTCATCTTGTATTAGGGCCAATGCACAGATTATTTAATGTCTCAATAAGGGCTGGAGGGCAAACTTAATTGCATTCTTCTTGCTGCGAGGACAGGCTACAGTAACCGGGCAACCAAACTCTAACCCACCTTATTTGAGTGACACCACCGCTAAAGGTTGCCAGGCACTCCCAACCCTCATACGTTCAAGCTTACACACTGGTGGCAGCAAAACTAAGGAACAGTAAGGGGTAGGGGGAGGGAGGCCGGAAATTGGAATTGACAATTTTGAGAGGCCAGTGTACATGTTGGTTGGCAACGAAAAAGAAAGAAAGGAAGAAGATCAAATCGACAGAGAAGTTGCACGAGAATTTTCATTAGGTTCACAAAGTCAGCAGGTACACGAGCAAACTGACATCAGCCGCGGCTTCAAATAGGAAAACAAAAGAACTACAGCTTTACTTGTCTCTCGGAAAAACCAAAGCTCCAGCTTATTGGGAAAAGAAAGAAAATGCCAACCGTGGGTGGAGAAAATTCACTTCATTCTCTAATGTTCCCATTTATGAAAACTCATTTCCCAAACATCATATCTGAAACATTATTAAATTTTGTACTAACACAAAAGCTTCAAAACGCTCAACATGTTCTTGCGATTGCTTCGAACGAACTGGGATAAAGAACATATGACATGAGCCCTTACAGAGCTGTTAATAGTAACAGAAGTAAATGCACAATCTTATATATTTTGATAACTTGCTTTACAACAATAATGATTCCTTACAATCCCTCTTGCAAATACAAATACTGCAGTCAGGGTTGGCAAAATTTTTACACGCAACAGGTTTTATCCGGTTTTTATCATGGTTTTAACCGTCATGTCGTAAACTCCTTTTTGACACATAGTAACCGACATTTCAAAAACTGTTAAAATACTTAATTTTTAGCCAAAACAAAGGTACATAATTAAGAAACTTATGACGATTAGCCTATAACCCGTTTCCTGGAGGTCATAATTGATGAATTTTCTAAGTCATTATGTCACAGTGTGTTCTGTATTACTAGTAATTAAGCAGTTATAACTCCTTCGAAATTGTTTGATAGTGCTGAAATATAAGAATGGTTTCTTAAAATTAAGAGCTTATTGATGTTTTTATTTTGTGTTAGTTAAAGGGTTCATTTATAGCAGAATCCCTAACATTGCTGTGTACCGTATTGATCAAATTTAGGCAGTTCTTCTTGATCTTATTGGTTGTCGACACTTTTTAACAGATTTCTATGGTTTTTTTAACATGTTACATCAATAACTGGTTTTCGACGTGAAAAACCCAAGCGTAACTGCATTTAGGCATTAAAAAAAAGTTTGGTTGTCGTAACCAGCCCGACCTTTCATTTTCCTCCCTACCCTAACCCCCCTCCCCCACCTTTTTTTGGTCACCATATTTTGTGATGTCACTATCAAGTGAGGGATAAGACTCTCGGAAGCAGCCATTAAATTTCGTTTTTAGCTGTTTACTGTGATGACAAAATTGGTGCTACTGTGTAGAAATTAAGAAACAAATATAGAACTTTGTTTCTTTTTTTTAGGGTTTGCCTTTAAAAAAATCTTTACTGATAAAAAAATTGTGAAAAAAATATTCCTACTGACCGACCCTAGTTTTTATGGCAAACAAGATCTTTTTAGGCCTTATTCTGAGATAAGAGGTGCATTAGCGACTCCACGTGATTGCTAAAGTGGATTTCAGTATAACCAAGAATTTAAATTCTTGGTATAACAAACACCTGTTTATTACCAGATTGCGAACAATTAGTGACAGAAGAGTTTCTACTGTGTGTAAAAATAACTTAAAATAAAAAAACCTGCAGCCTACTTCATTGTAATCTACCAAACAAAATTGTTTAAATATGTAGCAGTCAAAAACTAAGTGAAAAAGTAGAAACTTTTTTTCTGTAAAGTCGGATACACGCACATGTTGATACTCCCACCATTTGCTAAAAAAAAGCATAACAATGAAACGGGTTCTTAGAAAAAAAGTCTACTTGCAGAAAGGTCAGTTTTCAAATTCTGTATATGACAGCAGTTGGGTGCTGAAATTTATTCACTGTTTAAGTACTGTAAGAAAACCTGCAGCACACATAATGACAGTTAAAGCAAATGACACGTATATCAGCTGTTCCCTCGGAAACAACAGAATTACCATAAGAGTTCTGACAGCCAAGTTAATTTTGGGTTTAGCAGCTGAAACATGGGGTCCTGTGTGCTATGCATTCACCTTTTTCGTGTTGCACTTAACACATACTGTATATGTATAGTTTAGTTTAGTTCATTTTTGAAGGCAGGACGAGATCATCGACCAACTCATAGCCATACATTAAAGAATCTAGACAGAATCTAGAATCTGAATAGGTTTGTGTTGTACAGCCCACTGAGTATATATAGCTCTAATCGATTGTACTTGTTGGTGGAAGTAATTCTAAGGACCATGGACTAGACCTACGATGTACATAAGACATCGAAGTTTGTCCATTGTTAATATGTCTATGCTAAACTTCACAACGGGAATCGTATACTCCTCCGCTTTCACGAGTCACGTTTTGCTATTATTAACTTTTCCCCACCCAGCTGTACGACATTCACACGATAGCATGCCTCGATCTGACTTTACCGGTGGTGTTGCAGCTGGTTAAAATATGGGCTTGCAGGCAATACCACACCGTATACTTCACCAAGAGTTTCAGCAAGTATGTGAACCGACAAATATCGTAATATGCAGTCAACACTTGCTGTCATGTACATCTCTCATGTAGGCTATGCCATTTAAATTCATGCCAGCAGTGCATTACAAGAACAAGGACATCCATGTTTGCTGAAGGAACCATAATTTTCTCTGCTCCATACTGTATAACAGCAAGTCAGTCCCCTTGTCTGTGTGACTAGATGTGTATGGGAACGAACGATGCCTTTCAGCCCAGCTGTACATAGTTGTGTATCATCTTCAGCTAGTCCACTGAAATACTCTTGCGCTATAAGGAAAACTGCGTGGTACTTTGCCATGATGGTCTACCTGGAGTTTCTGAAATTGCTACTAGGGCACAAAATACATCCATTTGTTGCCGTAGAGGAGTGTGGGCAAATACATTGTTGGTATCTATTGACCGATGGTGTGACTGTTTAGTCCGTGATAGAAAAGTGCCTCCAGGTATATGTCAAATACAAGGTCGATAGTGAGCAGCGATACAATCACACTTATGAACGAATCACAAAAGTCTCCGAATGTGCTTTCCGTTGTATTTGATCTTGTGAAAGTTTGCTATAATGTCTATCTACAATATATATTGTATCAGGGTTGGGATTTTCGCTTTTTGCCAGGCCAGTCATTACCAGCTAAAACTGGCAAAATTCAGCAAGTCGCTTCATATGCTTATTTTCACAGTAAAAGATATTCTTCTCACAATATCTATCTAAATTTTCAACTGTCAGTTGCATAAATTTGCATAGATGTTATGAGAAGAATATCTTTTACTGTGAAAATAATCGTATGAATGGAAAATAAGAATTAAATATCAATTTTCAAAGTAAATGATGTAATGTTTTCAAGGGGAGCTTTTATAATTTGCCAATATTTGACTGTTGGAGGGCACACTATTTTTTTTTATTTGACTTCAAGTAGATTTTTGCCCAAAGGGGCAAAAAAGTGGCAAAAACAGTTTTTGCCGGGACAGTAAAGTCCATGGTAAAAAATGGTTTTAACCACTTGGTGGCGAAAACCAGCCAACCCTGATTGTATCGCAAGCACCCCAGCTTGATGGGTGTACCATTAACTTCGGGCTGCAAATATTTTCTCAAGTTAAATCATGATCATATTCCTTAATGAGAAAACCATCCTGTGTAAACAGCTACATATAAGCACCCATCATAAGTGAACAGTTTTACCAAGTCATAATCTTTGAAATGAGCTAGTTACACAGCTTTCTGCATTACGCCAATTTCTTTCTTACTAGTCTTTCTTGTAGATTGAGTCACTTGTTCAGTGGAGGTCTTGCGAAAAGTGAACAAATTCGGACCATGAATCGAGGCTGACATTGTTGTAGTTTTAGTCACAAACCGCTCATCTCCGAACGTTGCCTATAACTCTACACACCATAATAGTAGAAATGCGGCAGCTCTGTACGGTCTTCATTGTTCGTAACTGCTTATAGCAGACAAGCTTTGCTACAACTGACACGGAAAGGCATCTTACAGGATGCAATGTAGTGCATAATATCGACAATCTTTTGGTTGGTGGTGAACGTTTCAGTCTAATTAATTGATTGTATACTTGTAGTTCAGGCTTAACTGCTGAAACACCACTGATTTCCCTGCACAAGTTCCTATTGCAAGGCGCTCATGGTACACTACCTCTTCTTTTGTACTGCTGATTAATCCAGAATCTTTCTTCGAGCGATTAGTAGATTGTTCTAAGCACATGTCTGCCACTACTGTAGCACATGGAACAACGGTATGCGATACCACCAGTGTCGAGGCCACGCATGCTCCTGTGAAATATATTACAGGGTTTGGAAAAGTAACCGACAGTGAAAAATGCATCATAAAAGCAGAGGAGTATCTGATTCAGGTCTTTAAGTTTGGCAAAGATATATTGATAACTGACTAACTTTAATGAAAGACATATCATCGCTCTAATGCAGAATTATTACATCAACTTCAACCAATCAAGTACATTGATTAACCCTCACATACTCCGTGGGATGTACACCTTTGATCCCACTGCTTGGAGCAGCATGTAATCTATCTGAATCGTTTGGCGTACGAGCTATGTATGATGGCTACAAGCTGGTCAATGATTTCGTCGTACCTTTAAAAATGAATCGATTGTTTCCAGAAGCGCCTTAGTACCAAACTGGACATGCGTTAAGTGCATCACAAAAAACTGTAAATGTAGGGCACGAAGCCCTTGCAACTGCCAAGCCCAAAATGAACCCAAAATATGTCCAAAATGAAACCCAAAATAAGCTGTCGACACCCTTACCAGTTATAATTCTCTCGTATCCGATGCAACAACTTATAGGCTATCTTACAACATGGAAATTCACAATATGGAATTATCGTTTTCGGAGAATTGTACGTTTTTCCTGGTGGCTTTATATCATGATCATGAACTCTCACAGTAACATGTGTTCAATTTTTTGTAAACAACTTATAATGTGCCATTTGCTTAAACTATCATTACGTATATTGCGGGTTTTCTTACAGTATTTGAAAGCAAATTAAATTTTTTATATATAACTGCAGGTGACAGTTTGGTTGCATCATTATGTCAAGTATTAACACAACACACAATTTCCGAGTCCATGCAACAGTATCCTACAACAGCAACAGGTACGGAAAAACGGGCAAAAAAAAAGCCCATGAAACTTACTGAGGAAACAGAAGTTAGGCAACTGGTTGAAATTGGTACAATTTAGAAGGATTTACGTAAAAACCAAACTTGTAGCCAGCTCAATCCCTTTAATTTTGTATGAAGAAAGTTCAATTTGGTCCAAAAGAAATGAATGTATGGTCAATTAGATAAGCACTAGCAGCGGCATCACAGCACCATTTTTTAACGTCATTAGTTTGACTCCCGGATCACTACCTTTTCTGGAATTATTTAAAACGAACCTTTGGAAGACTCTTCAAGTTTGTCTGAATCCTGTCCAGGCTTCCAAGGATAATGACCCAATGCTAGGACTTGAAACGTCATTTGAGCTTGCAAAAGCAGAGCAGCATACTTCCTTACAGAAGTAATCCTGTTAAATTATCAACTTTGATGTTTAATTCCGTTGTGTCAAGGTGTCTTTCAAGTTCATTAATGTCCACATCCAGATTTCACACGACCAAGTTAACGAACTTAGGCAAAAGACAAGTTAGTAGTAGTGTTGTGTGATACCTGACATTTTTCAACTGGTGGCGGTACCGGTTACAAGCTTTAGTACCTCAGTACTCGGTTTTTCCCGGTACTAATATGTACAGTGGAGGAATCCAGCCCCCGCCTGGATAAACGGCAACCGTATGTGGCATATTAGCATTCACTGTTTAGGCCCAACCAAAAAGTCCATGTTTCAATACTGAAAACTGGTGAATTTCCGACTGTTTTACTAACAGTGTTCCTCAGGTGATGGTCTGGAGAACTGTACGAACTTCCATTCCTTGAGCAGTTCTCCAGACCATCGCCTGAGGAGAATGTTAGGAAAAATGTTAGTCTTTAGAATTGAAACTTGGACTTTTTGGTTAGGCGTACGTTGTACTTTTTATCATGAACAACAACTAAAGTAAAACGACCGAATTATCGGTTTTTGCCGTGGCTGTTTAGTTTAGGGCCACAATTATACTCCAAAGGGGCTGTTTGCGAAACTGAAGGAGACGGTACACTAATTTTAGAGATGGCACGAGAGTCAGACGAAATGGAATTACCGTTTCTCTTGGCGTTGGAAGCCTTTTCTTTGGTTAGTTTTACGCTACATGAGCTAAATGACTTTAATTTCTAATTCTAATTTAATTTCATAGGGGTTATCTACGAAATGAGACATTTTAGACTTGCGACAAGCGGGATGTCTGTCGCTGGAGGTATTTTGGTGAGAGCATACTTCGTTGTCAGCAAACAAGGGAGCATTTTCGAAGGTTTGAGAAGCCATTTTTTAGGAAGAGTAAAAACACCTGAGTGTTTTGATCAGGTGCTGAAGCGATTGTGTGGGATGGTTGGCAAGGCCTGATAGGTAGTGAGCAGGGACGCCACCGGGTGGTGAGCTAATGAAGCTTCTTAAACAGAATTTAACGTTTGGAGCATTGAGCATAAATAACAAACGATAGAAAATAGAGGTAAGCATTTTCAGATGGAAGTGAAAAAGACTGTGGTGAATGGCTGTTCCAACTGCAGTAAGTCTCGCACAACTTGGTTAAGAGACGATAAAGCAGTTGATACGACTTTAAAAGGGGAAACAAAGGAGGAATCCTTAATAAATTTTGTTTTGGGTTACTTGGTAGTCAGGTGTCTTTGAGGTGATAGAGCTATTCAGCCTCGTTGCTTGCAGTAACCTAACAAGGGTTTGGTCTTCAACTGGAATCCTATTGATAATCAGTTAGGGGTGAAAAACTATCAAACTCCTTCAGCAACTAGATGCATAGAAGAACGATAGACAACCTTTCTCTGACCCTCTTCATTTTCAGTACTACTATATAGTACTATATAAGTACATAGTATACAGGGTGGTCCAAGTCCGTTGCACCCCACCAAAAGCCCTACAGAATTGGAATTAGGCACCTGACTCACTCATAGGACTTTATTTTGTCCCAAAGATGGGGGCCACCCACTGAGCTAGCATTGGGGCACCCTGCCCACCCCCCCTCAACCCCGATATAAAATTTAACTTTTTTCCTGTGAGAAATAGACGTTTGGTTCCAATCGGGGAAATATGCGTATGGCCCAGACAACGTGATAGCCGAAAATGGCGTGGTAATTAGATAAACGGGAAGCGTTTTATTACATCATCAATGTATAGCCCCCATGCCCACATGAGTGCTTCCCTGCACGATGCAGGAAATTCTCAGGTGCACCCATCAAATGTTTTACAGCATTGAGATTGCACACTGACACTAGAACCAAATAAAAAAGAAATCACAAGGTAAAAGGTAAAGGAAGCAGGCAGTCTTTAATGCAGACTGCCTGCTTCGTTTACTAGAACCAAAGTTTATTCCTAAAATGGGGGTCACTGCATAAGCTTGCATTGGGGCACCCTGCTCCCCCTCAACCCCCAGTTACAAAATGTATTTTCGTTCCTGTGAAGAAATGGACGTTTGCTTCCAATTGGGGAATTATGTGCATGACCCAGCCAACCTGACTGCCCAAACGGCATGCCAATGAGCTAAACAGGATTTGTTTTATTACATCTTCAATGTAGCTCCCACGCACTGATTAGGGCTTATCTGCACGGTGTGGGAAATTGTCTGGTACGGGTGCACTCACCAAAGGTTCTACAGCACTGAGATTTCACACACGACACAGGATGAATGTCTGTCCCTAAGATGGGGGTGGGGCATGCCTTACATTGGGGCACCCTGCCCCCTCAACCCCCTGGTTACCAATTTATTTCTGTTCCCTACAAAAAACATGACTAATACATACCCCTGGGTTGGGCAGTTGATTCCTGATGTTTCCCATAAATTAACACGGCAGGCAATATCACCTATGCCTGTTCATCAATTGACGACGATTGATCACGAGGGGGGGGGGGGGAGAGAGGGGTGAAAATAGACTATTTCTTGAGACGTACTACTTACTTGAGACGTATTGCTTGGACATTCCAACCCAGGGGTATTTTTTTTCAGTTTAGTTTAAGAAACATACATAAACTTTGTATCAGGGGGTTGAGGGGGGCCTGGCGCCCCAATGCAAGCTCATGCAGTGACCCCATCTTAGGGACAAACCTGGTCCTATTTGTCAGGTGTGTATTCTCAATTCTGTAGGACCTTTGATGGGTGCACAGTACAATTTCCTGCACCGTACAGGGAAGCCTCATGTGGGCGTGGGGGCTACAATGAAGATGTAATAAAACGCATCCCGTTTATCCAATTAGCATGCCGTTTTCGGCTATCACGTTGTCTGGGCCACGCGCATATTTCCCTGATTGGAACCAAACGTCTATTTCTCACAAGAAAAAGTTTTAATTTTATATCTGGGGGTTGAGGGGGGGGCAGGGCGCCCCAATGCAAGCTCAGTGGGTGGCTCCCATCTCAGGGACAAAACAAAGTCCTATGACTCAGGTGCCTAATTCCTATTCTGTAGGGCTTTTGGTAGGGTGCAACGGACTTTTGGACCTCCCTGTATAGAACTATATAGGATATAGTATATAGTATCTATAGATGATGTGACTGATCAAGCTTTATGGCTAAGTACTACTAACGAAGAGTCACCGAACTTGGATCAATCACACAATACGTAAGAGAATGAGGGGCCATTGATGATTGAACAAGAAATAAAATGACCTTGCCAAACAAAAGCTATCAAGGTAATTCCATTGCTAATTTCTTAAATACGCATCACACACCATAGGGATAAATTAGAAACATGTGTACATGAAAAAGATCGTGCCGTTACATCCACAATACGGTATTCCCAACAGCAAGGTGGCCGAGGAACGGACAATGAGTGAAGCCCCCAAACCTTCAGAAGATGGTCGGTTTCGGGTTTCAATTTTTTTTTAAAGAAACTTATCATTTTTCTTTCTTTAGACATTATTATTAATAAATTTTCCACACACTACAAGACAACAAAGGAAGAGGAAACTGCAGAAGAAAAAGTACTGCCTGCGCAGATGTGGCTAACTGTTGCAATCCTACTGACCAATTTGTTTTTGACTCTACTGTTCTGGCAACCACGTTAGCAAATTTTCAGCATCTATAAAAACTTGTAGGGAATAAAGAGCCATTACTAGTGCAAAAAAAAAAAAACACACAAAAGCAGAAGCGACTACTACAACCCGAGAATGGCATCATGTACGGATTGGGAGGGACTATGAAATCAAACATTTTGGTGAAACGAAGCCTCATTTTCACGAAAATATTGGAGTTTTTCTTTATTTTTATTTTGTTACTTAACTTTACAGAAAGTAACTTCAAATGGTAAAATGCCACCCTTGGAGGCAGAGATATTCCACAAACGCAATAATTTTAATTTTCGAAAGTGAATGGGCCTTTCTTGGTCACAACTATTACATAAAATTTCAATAAAAACACAGCAACCATCAAAGATGCGTATGCTACGACGCACGCCAAAATGCATGCACGTTTGCTAGGGCGTGCGTAGTAGCAAACTCATCTTTGGTGGTTGTTGTGGTTTTATTGAAATTTTATGTAATTGTTGTGACCAAGAAAGGACCATGCACTTAAGAAAATTAAAATTGCTGTGTTTGTATGAACTTGTGAAATATCTCTGCCTCCAGGAGTGGCATTGTACTATGAATTCCCTTCATTTCCACAAAAAATCTGATTTGTGCAGAAAGTAACTGGATGTATCTCTACGACAGGAGTAACGCAGAGGTGGGTAATACTATGAGGAGGCAAGCTGTCTCCAATATTTGTTGATTTTGCTATGAGGTGGCAGGCTGTAGCCAATATTTGTTGGTTTTACTATGAGGTGGTCGGTTTTCGCCAATACTTGTTGGTTTTGCTGCGAGGTGGCAGGCTGTCTGCAATATTTGTTGGTTTTGCTATGATGTGACAGACTGTCTCCAATATTTGTTGGTTTTACTATGAGGTGGTAGGCTGCCGCCAATATTCGTTGGTTTTGCTACGAGGCGGCAGGCTGTGTCTCCAATATTTGTTGGTTTTGCTATGAAGTGCCAAACTGTCGCCAATATTTGTTGGTTTTGCTATGAGGTGGTAGACTGTCTGCAACATTTCAAGGTTTTGCTATGAGGTGCCATACTGTCTCCAATATTTGTTGGTTTTGCTAGAGTATTTGAATGGTTTTGAAAGGAAATGACTAAGGCCAGTTTTTGCTGTTGAACTATGACTGATCTTGTGTATAGAGCCGTTATCAATAGAATTGTTAATTGCCCTGGCCTGACTTTGTAACGCAAATTGGTTTACGATTAGAAAATCACTGACTTTAAGGTACGTGATGTCCAACAGATAAATAAAAATGTTTAGGCAACAGATTGTGAAAGAATCCATCCAGGTGGAATACTCTTTAAAAGTATTGGTCTGATGCAACACACAAGTATGGCATTGGTAGCATTGGTCGACCACTTTGCCTAGACTGAAAACTATCTAGTGTCAAACAACTTTCGACGTATCAAAGATGTACATTTATCACTTTGTTTCTCAGCCAGCAAATGTAAGTTATTACCAAAGACAAATTTGAACCAAGTGGCAGGGTCAGAAAATAATTTTCTTTGGCATAATATTATCTGATCACCAAACTAGAGGACCTCCAAATGTTAGACTTAGTTAAATAACTTTCTTTAATCAAATGTGCCCTAATCTAAGACAGACGTTCGAATAAAGTCACTTCATTCCCATCCAAAGTCTCGTAATAAAGGACTGTTTAATTCCCAGTTACTTTCTGGTTGAAGACTATACTACATTGATGCACTTAGTGCTTAACTTATGCCGACATGCCGATGTATGCTCCCCCAATTTCTTCGATGTCCAGGTTGTAAAAATCACCTAAAACATAGTACTGGTGTCACTTTCATTACATTATTATTGCACTTACTTGTTTTCGTATTTCATATTCGTCTTTATTTTCATCTTTCATCTTTTCTATCTTTTGGCGCTGTTGTTCGGCCTCTTTTTCGTACATAGCCACCTCCTTGGCCAACCTGTAAAACATTTTATGTCAATCCAACTTCAGAGTTTGTACAAGACATTACATTTTCAAGCATTTTCCAAGTCCAGGTTTTAGTTTGGAAAATTATAATCTAAAAGCAAAATTCAAGCTTTGTGAAGGGTCACTGGGAACCTTCACAAAACTCGAGCACAACGAATAACTCTTTCGAATTAACGAATGACTTTTAGCATGTCCCCAAGCATAAGGAAAATTAACTAGCCTAAAGGGCTGACGTCCACCATGAGTGCATTGAGGGGGTGGGAGGACCCCAAACAATGTGACCAGCACATTCCAGTGGTCAGTCAAAGTGGCTGGCTGCCATCCTAGCGAACGTCGGATCGAACGTACATATAATAGGACTTCACTGATTGTTGGATTGGCAGGGGAAGGCCTGTTCCGGGGTGGATGAAGCACCACCTTGTAGATAATAACTGCTGATTTCTAGTTATGGGATCACAAATTGTTCATGCAAGTCTTGAACTGTCGATGGCAAATTATCGGCAACTTTGAACCACAAAACGCATTGTGTTTTTTCTATGGGGGACGCCATTTTAGATTCACCAAGACTGAAACACCCCCGGTTAATGTGATCGTAAATCTGACACTATTACAAGAATTTAAGTTTGTAGATTTTTTTTTCACTACAAAGTGGTAAAAACCGTTCGTTTCGATCTGCACCCATTAATTTTTTATAAAAGTTTCTCATCAGTCTAATCATTTTCGGACACCCTATTTTTTCAATGGAACAATTTCATGCGTTAATACCTAATAATGACACTAAAAGGAAAAATAAGTAAAAAACTCATAAAATTATTTTCTTTTATTTACCATTATTAAGCTTAGAAAATTAATTGGTTACTCATCATAAATCTGTAAAGATTTGTTTTCTTTTATCACAGAATGATATTCTGTAGAAATTTTGGGTCAGTTATTTATTTTATTCAACAAACATCAAATGAACAGGTTATTTATTTTACAAATACTGAATCAATATTGGAAAAAAACGTGGCGTAACAACATTATTATATCCCACAACATTATTATATCCGACCACGTGGTTTTTGAATGGCCCCTAAGCGGTGTGACATTTTTAAAGTAAACCCTAATGCTTAAGTACAAGAAAAGACACACTACTACCACGCTGAACACAACGAAGTTCACTTGAATTTTCGGTGAAGTGCTACACCCGTTCACCTTTTTCAGAAGTACTCCACCTACACTAAAAATGTCCGAAAACTACATTACGACAGTTCCTGCTGTATTCCAAAGTTCAAAAGTGTGCACTTGTTCGGTTGCATCACTGATCTTGATCTTTCATCTGGATGTTCCACTTAGCGTTGGCTGCTAACGTAGGCGCCACTTATAATCAGTCAATGCAGTTGTATGTCGGTCCCATGATGTCTACTAGTGATTAAGAAATCCTTACATGTTATCTTTTCTTTTCAGATTTATAACCTTAATATATGTTTCGTAGCATAAGGGATTGGACAAAACAACATTTTTTAGGCTCAAAGCATCGGCCTGACTAAAGAAGGCGTTGGTTTTTTTTTAACCTCCATTTCCTTCAAGTGCCCCTTGCAGCTAGCTCAACGACCGGTTCCAGATGCTAGCCTCGTCACCAGTAAGGCGTTATGATAGCTACTACATCCCCGCCCCCCACCCCATCTTCTATACATTTTTGTAATAAGCATGAGGCGGCACTTACACCTGCTTGCTGTTTTGGGATCAACCTAGCAGATTAATGAAGAACATTCTTCCCCCTGCTTCGATTACATTGACGAACCCAAAAATATCCGCGTATACCACCACTAGTTCATTGTCAGTAGGCCTACGCTTAACATAACCAAACCAACTGCGTGCAGGCAAAGCCACCAATCAATAATGCCGTTATCACCTCGTACTCCGACGGATAACAAAAAAAAAAACAAAGTTGAAAATCGATTTGGCAACCTTCAAATCAAACTCGTGTTAAACAAATGATTTCGACTTTCAACTGGGCCAAAAAATGCTAAGGTTTTTGTTTGGGTAGAAAAACAACTTTTGTTTGTTCTCCGTCAATGTCATCATCTTATATGGAGTATTGTTTTGTTTACATTTATGGTATTCATTCATCATGACGCATTTTTAAATGTCACCATTCATTCACGCCTCCAGTTTGATTTCAAACCATTTAAAATTCTGATCCATTTCGAGGCTTCCTCACCTTTTAACCACTCCTGTCTTAATCCGGATAGTTTTGATTCGGGGATCTGCCATTCTTCTGAATATTTACAAACGAGATATCAATGGGCTTCGTTGCTGTGCTCGTAAGCCTACTTCGCACGCTTCTCAAACGCCCTCTTCGGAAAATTCAGTGCAAACATAAGATATATGACACAAAATCGACGTCAGTTTGTATTTCCAAGTGCAGTTACAAGCATTTACCATACAACGATGATTAAAATCTTTTGAATGGCATTGTATACCATACATAGATTTCCTGAACTTTACGAATTCTCGTTTCTCGTCCGCGATGCACTTCAGTAAAGCGAAAATCTTTTATGTGTTCTACAAATTGAAATTTTAATTCCAAGAAATATATTGATTTAAAAGAACTACAAAAATAAATAAAACGTTGGATGATTAGGTTAATTTATCTTCATTAAAAAGTTTTATTTAAACACGCAGTTTTTCTTTTGGGCTGAAATAGAATTTCTCTTTTCTGAAATAAAGCTACGATTGTAATTAAAACAAGAATATGCGCAAAAATAAGAATAATCATTTTGTTTCTAGTCTTAAACAAAAGAGTTTTGCACGTAAATCGATAAATCTTATTTTTATTTTACTAAGACGAAACCGAAAGTCAAACTGTCTTGATTTCCGTCGTGGGCCATTTTCAACGCATGAGGGCGCTACTTGTTTAGTAGCCAGTTCAGGTGTTAATGGTGGTTGTGGGAGGAATTATGTTCAGGTGTCGAGTTGAAATAATCTAAATTCGGGTACAGAATCATGGCGAATAACGGATCGTACGCTAACGAGCGGCCTCCATCGACTGGCGAACCTGAATTCGCTAACGATCCAGCCTCGGGAAGTTTCTTCGCTTCTGATTATAAAAAGTAAGCATGATGGTGACATGGCACGGAAAAAAAATCACGTTTCTTAGCGAAAGAGAAATATGGTTTAGATAGGTCTAAGGTCATCAGTCTTATCGAATGGAGTTTTAAAGCTGTCATCAGTCTTATCGAATGGAGTTTTAAAGCTGTGTCTGTGTTCCCGGTGACGGGATCTAGGTTCTATAAAAATTCCATTGCCGGTGATTGTTACTAAAACTGATCTGAAACGTTCTGGTAACAACATGATCCAATATAAGCGCACGTTAACGAACCCCAAAACATAACCTAATCCATCCAGTTACGAAGTGTAGTTATGAAGTCAAGCATAAACTAAAGTATCCTAATCAAATCTAGTGAAGGTAGTTGTCAATTGCGCGGTTGTGTTTTTGCTTTAGCCTAAATCGCCTCCACATTTCTGACCCGGTGAAATCTAGCCTTAAACACTGACCGGTGAAATCGGAGCCGTAACAACGGCTGATACAATCTTACAACCTTTCCACCATAACAATAACACAACACAACCACCACACACACAAAAAAAAAAAAAAAAACACCAGAACAGCAATGCCAATGTACTATGCCAAAGTATGCAGGTAAAGCAATGCATGACAAGAAAAACGAGTAATTTCAGGGAAGGGAAGCAGCTTTACTCCAGCCACAGAAACATCCTCCAAACAGTTATTCCACAACTGGGACTAGAATGTGGGTAGGCCTATGCGTTATAGGCGCATAGGATAGGACCACTGTGATGGGACTATTCAGGATTGAGCTACGTAGGATGCCCATGGCGACTGGCAATGCATGTTGGCTGTTGTCAACAAACTCCAAACTGTAAACAACTAATAACAACACGAGTGTTGCAGTAGTTGCATCACACAGTTGACATCATTGCTGCTTATATGTTGGGGAGGGGGGGCTTTTTTATTATTATTATGTTTAGGTAATTTACAACTTTACAACCTTTATTTCTAGTAGCCTACTGCTAGTTTCAAGTACTTATTAAGAAATAGAAAAGAGAATTTTTTTTTCTACCAATAGCTTCGAGTTCATATCAGGGGACTTACAGAAATTGTTAAGTAATAATTATGTGTCAACACAGTCAATCAAAGGCACATGTATAAAAAATCATCTGTAACCTGGTAACATAGTTTTAACGGATCAGCGGGATGGTCAAGAGAACAAATTGCATATTAAAAGAAGTAACAACTGCGTGAAGCTTGGATGCTTTTGGTTGGTTACTGGGAAACTTTACAGTAGGTTGGTTACCGGGATGCCATTGAACATTTTCCATACCACCCAAAGCAAACGAGTCGTTATTAAAACAAGATGGTCAACAGTTGTGGTCCCAAGAGATTTTGTAGTTTGCCCTAGGCAATATTTTTGGCTAAAGTCCAGTTTATCGCTTAATCATATAACTTTTCAAATTAATTACTAGAAGCTACGTTCTCTACGATGCGGATTTTTTGCGACCTCATTGGCCTTACCAATCTTCTCCAATTTTACTCTTGACATCTTTACCGCTTTCGACAACAATGTCCCAGTTGATGTCATCTTCATGGATTGTGTTAAGGCTTTTGACAGAGTCTGTCTTATTTTTCCCTTGTGGTTTGTGGTGTTATCGGTGTTGACAGTTCTTGTTACCATGCGTGTATTGAGTTTTGTTGACCTTTGTCTTTTGCTTTGCGTGCATTTTGTAATGCTTGGAAAGGGCGATTTAGTGCTGACCGATTAACGTTGAAAGTTCGCCCTAAACATGGCTTTTTTACTGTTTTTAAGCATCTTAAAAGCCACTTGGAGGTTTTAGGTAGTGATTAGACTTTTATGAGGCAATTTAAATAGTGGTGGGCGAAATTTCTACCCTATGATTGTCACAATATTTATGATTATGTGTAGGTTATCACCTGATTGTCGAGTGATGAGAACTAACAATGTCGATGGCCGCAGGCCCGAGCGATTTCTTTGTACGAGGGAAGCAGGCGATAACTTATTAATCTACCGATGTTCGCATCTCTGCCCGACCATGAAGAAGCACGCACCTACAATAATGATGTAGTGCACGGAGTAGTCCAACAAGCAAGGCGGAAAGGAAAAAAAGTTTTCTTTTGCGTATAGTGTTCTATTATGGCTTCGGATTCGGTATTCGAGGATTTGTTTGATTTGTCAATTGATGAGGATATTTCAAAAGAGATTAGGCCTACGTGTTTACTTTTTTTTACGCTTAGATTTCAAAGTAAAGGATATTTACCGTTCCAATATCCTTGCAAATTTTTTACAGTCAGGTTTTTCTGGAGTTGGAGGGGCTCAGAACGACTGTCTTCATCAGGCTACCACATCACCGCTTACTTCATCGTGATCGTTTGTATGCTTTCGTTCGTCATTTGCCAGGATATTGGAACGGTAAATATCTTTTACTTTGAAATCTAAGCGTAAAAAAAAAACGTAAACATGGACTCTAATTTTCAAAATAAGCGATGTGACATTTTTAAAGAAAGAGATTACGTAATATAATGTTGGATGTGGTTGTGTCGGAAGTAAGTGCGCAAGGGCGGCCGTGCATTGGGGCTATTGCGACTGAAGCCACCTCCCCCTAACCCCATTCACCCTTTTTCTTTGCCTTCTTGCCCTTTTGGTAGACAAAATCAAGAACGTTAAGCAAAGGCTTTTTTTGATGATCCGTAACACCGATTAGACCAAAATAAGGCACGTCCCAAAAAACATTTGGTCTTCAGTAAACGCCCCCCCCCCCCCCCGTCTTTTTTTTGGGTTTGCTGTTCAACATTGCCCTTGTCGGTGCATCCAACATTTTACATGCAAACAAAAATGTACTGCCGGAACTGTTGTGTACTGCCGAAACATGCAACAACTTCATTGTTGTGTCCTGCATCCTTGTGTTGTTACAAGAGGGCTGAGATGCGGATATCGGTACATAATGCTATATGTCACTTTGTAGCCTATAGCCTATCCAATTTATAGTCGCTCATTTAGCAATAACTATCAGCTACAGCAGTCTGTAATAGCCATGTTCAGGAAGCTACAGTAATTATAGCCCATATATTAGATTACTAGATCTGCTTAATTAGTCTTAAGGCCTAAGTGTACAAATTAAAGACAAATGCACCATCCAGTATGCTGAACAGCCATGTAACCTAGTAAGCTTATTTTGGTGGGGTTTTGAAAAACTGCGATAATCGTGGACATACAAAGAACCTGTATCCTTACACTATTGCATTGGCTGTAAATGGCAATAATATTGAAATATTACCCATCCCTGTCAGATTTTAAGTGTTGTTGTAAAGTAGACTAGTGCCTTAATTGTGTAAATTGTTTCATTTTAGACATGAAGATTTAAAAGTGATGTTGGATAGCAACAAAGATGGCCTCAAACTAGAAGCTATGAAGAGGATCATTGGAGTAAGGATAACTTTAAATTAACAAATATTTTAGATGGACTCAGGATTTCAAGTTTTCTCAGTCTTTTAGGTGGAGATAAGATTACAGAGAATTGTTGGAATTTTTCTAAGTGAAATTAAAAAAAAATATGTAGGCCAAACTTGTAATTTACCCGATCCGGTATGGATTTGGTAGAAGTACATTCGATCGATCCCTACTTATCACTGAGCTTGTTGAGTATCAAGAAAAATGTATAGAAATTCTGTTTAGAGGGTAGTTCCGTTAAAACTTGCAACCAGGGTTGGCAACCTGGTTGGTATCCTAGGCAACAGGTAGGAAGAAGGTGTAATAGTACTTGCCTACTCTTTTTGTTTCAGTATATTTATAATAATGGCAGTATTTTAATAATGTGAATTTTTTTATTAGCAAACTTTTAAATGTGTTTTATTTACAGATGATTGCCAAAGGAAAAGATGCTTCTGATTTATTTCCTGCCGTAGTAAAGAATGTTGTGTCTAAAAACATTGAGGTAAAGTACCCCTCACACAGTATTGCGCAATAACCAAGTCAAAACACAGTAAACCATAAACTTTCGTAAACTTGGAGAATGTGCGCTAGGTTACACAAAAGCTCTTTAGTTCGTTTTCGTTAAGGTTTACTGTTTTTGTCTTGTTGTTGAACAATTGGGGTAACGTTAATTCTAGTTTGTTGTCGTGCATACCATACTCCTTTTAGTTCTGTTTCGCTCACTTACTGATTGATTATACAATCAAAGTTTTAAATCTTCTTTTTCTTTCCACAGGTGAAAAAGCTAGTATATGTTTATTTAGTACGCTATGCAGAAGAACAGCAAGATCTGGCATTGTTATCAATTAGTACATTTCAGCGAGCATTAAAGGTAAATATTGGTTTGGACGAAAACCGGAAAAAAATTCAAAGCCCTGTATAGAAAATTCAAATGCTGCAAATTTTTGACGAGCCAATTCAATTTCAAAATAATTCGCGACATAGCATTGGGTAGGGGTTTTGTGTTTTGTATCAGTTGTCATAGCTTCTGTTGAAAGTTGTGTAATTGTAACGTGTCATTCTGTATTTTAAATGCTTAACAATAACAACCTTCGCCTCCACACGCCAAATGGCGAGGGCAAATCGTATCTCAATAAACAATTTGCAGCATTTTGTCAACAACTTTTAGGGCTCCCTAACCAATATTTTGGCATTAATGCTGGATATCTTAGATTAATAAGATGACATCTTATATCTTACATCTGATATCTTAGTGTTCGAGTATTAGAGATAACTGTGATACGATGCTTTAGAACATTGTATAAATTGTACAATATGTGATCAATGGCAATTAAAAATATGAAATGACAAGTGCTGCATGATTGTCATATTTGAAGGTTGGTATTGAAAGTTAGATGTAGTTTCATCTGATGTTTTGGCTTTATAGGTAAACCATTTTGTTTACTTCTAGGATCCCAATCAGCTGATTCGAGCAAGTGCTCTAAGAGTTTTATCTAGCATTCGAGTGTTGGTCATTGTGCCTATCATGATGCTTGCCATTAAGGATTCTGTAAACGATATGTCGCCTTACGTTAGGAAAACAGCAGCACACGCTATTCCTAAGCTCTACAGGTACGCATTTTTCCATCCACTTTAATTTATTACGTTCATGATCCTTTCATGCTGCATGTAAGAATGTACATATTGTGTAGTATCATTGTTAAAACAGTTGTTTCAGTTTTGACTGAGCCATTCCTACCAAAAAAAGGTTGCCCTTGTTGAAAATTTTTTTAAATAAAGATTCTTTGTCCATTGAACTCACTGCAGCTCGAATTAATCATGGAGCGTCTGTGTCTATCCCCCAAACATACATTCAGTCTTATTCAAAAGTACCTTAAGCCATAGTTTAACAATTATTTTGTCGTTTGCCACCGATGATGTTATTTCAGTAAATTCATCTTCTGGCAAAGTTAAACACCTTTATAGAGCTATGTGTATCATCTTGTGGTTGAAATGATTATTGGCTGTTCGTTGTGACAAGGTAAAAGTTTTATAACTGGTGACAAGAATTTATAGGGTTAGGTAGGAGAATTTGTAACTGTAAAAAGTCTCTATTGAAACATGTTACATTCATTCCTGTCAGTTCCGTCAAGAGTTTTCAGAGGGTGCCACACGTTCCATCTGGTAATTTTTTCTCACGTTTCAGCCCAAATCTAAGCTATACTAAATAATAATTAAATACAAGCTAGTTTAGTTTAATTTAGGCTGAAAACTGAGTAGAAATTTCCACACAAAACTCATGGCGCCCTGTATAAACTTAAGACGAAACTAATAGGTATGAATCTTAAGAGGTTTCAGAAGGTGCCTCAGTCAAAAATTCTCCTCCCCAACCCTATAAATTCTTGCTGGTAACAATGAACGTCTATTCTTCCTGCCTCATTTCAAGACAAACTGACAAACAACCTCCATCTATATTATTTATTCTATTCAGTACAACTAGGTACATAAGTGGTATGGAAGTGACAAAGCGAACACCAAAAAAAAAACCAGTCAAAGTGGACTTCGGTCGAAGTCTTCAATTGCCTGCAACACAACCTGAAGATGGTCGTGGGCTCTTTGCCTAAGCTGCCGTGTGTGGTGGGGGTACAGATCTTGCACCGTCTTCCCAGGTGCATTAGCTCTTCCAAAACAATTGCATGCAGACCTTGACCCCAGTCATGTCAGATTCCCCCCCCCCCCCTACGAGCCATAATGAGGGCATTGTTACAGTTTTCTACACAGTGTATAAAACTTTGCTAATGCATTTTTGAAACGTATTTGTCTGTTTCCCTGAGCTCATTATAAAACTGAATGTAGTCAACATTCTTGTTCATAAAGGAAGCAATATTGGGTATGGAAAAAATCGCTGGAAGGATTGAATGCAGCCATAAATACAATCAAGTTGAAGTTGCATGAGAGATATTCACAGAGTTTCCCTGCAAGTTGTCCATTCCAAAAGAAGCGCACTCGAGTCCGTGATGATCTGAACTGAATGTGCTGGTGGTTTACTTGATTTTACAAATTTACCGCTTAGGGATGTGCGAGTAGAATAATTTTAATTTGAGTCGAACCGAGCCGAGTTTGCAACAGAAGAATCGAGTATCGAGTCGAGTTCGAGTATTTGGTGGAAATATTTTGTTTGCAAGTTTTCCTTTAATTTGTTAAGTTAATAGGAACAAAGATGGTACTTGGCTGACTGTGTTGGTCATGGTTTTCCAGTTTTAAGGATGTAACTTGAAAATGGTTTTAGTTATTGACTTTTAATCTGCACCACAGGAAAGCAGACGATCGATTTGGTATATTGGAATGTCAAATTCGGTCAAAAATTGACGAAGTTATCGCATTTTCGCCGGATTCGAGTATGGACGTGTGCAGCGAGTTGAGTTCGAGTACAAGTTTCATACTCAGCTCGGCTCGTATTTTTTGAGTATCTCATATCCCTAATCGCTTGATGTTCAGTAAAGTTTGATAAATAGTCCAACGGCTCATTATATGTGCACTAAACGTACGAGGAGGAAATTGATCTTCATTCAATCTTTTTGTTAATTAATTTTAATAACCTTGCATCATGCAGTCGTGCGATCATAAAATTTAGTTCTGATGTTAACTGTCACATAATAATTTATACGAGCGTGAGTCACGAGTGATTAGGTTTGGATTTCCAAAAAAATCTGTTTCCCTATTGCGAAAATTGTTAGAAACGTAGACATAGAAACAATGGTCATGTCTAATCAAAGACAAGCACATTTGCGTGACTGTGTCAAAAGCTGCCTGACGGCTAAATTTAATGTTGAAAAACTCGCCTTTTCTACGCGTAATTCACAAAACTCGATAAATAACAAATATCACTGCAAACTTTCGATGGTCAGCAGTCCTGGAGGTGGAATGGCTCAGGCGACTATCTTCGTGAGGCTCTACAACAACACAGTTTCACTACTTCGTAGCGACCGTTCGTCTGCTTGAACTTGGAGCGCGGCCTCTGGTAATTGTTGGGTCTGTTGCGACTTCCGTTGCGATCTGGAGCGCAACCTCCGGTATTTGTTGGGTATGTCGCCCATTTCTCACGCAGCGGGTGATTACGAGGTTCTACTTATATCAGACGTTTGGTCGCTACGAAGTAGTGAAACTGTGTTGTTGTAGAGCCTTACGAGAGTCGTCGCCCATTTCTCACGCAGCGGGTGATTGAGCTTTCCCTGCATTAGAAACTGAATTCCAGGGTTTGAGGGTCCCTGGATATTCATCAGCACAACCTTCTCTCGGTTCTGGTATTGAATAGCCAGAGATTCAAGACTTTTCTGATGGATGTCACTTCTCTAATTTGAGACCAGGAGTGTTCTTGTTCCTTCCCAATCAATACTGTGTCGAGTTTCCATGTGGTGGACTGCAATGCTATTTGTGCGGACGTTGTTCCTAGCATCGGCCATGTGTTGTTTGACTCGGGTTCTAATTCCTTTCCTAGTCTCACGTACGTAGATAGTACTACAGTCACCACATGGAATTCGGTATACTCCTTCATTAGTGTTTCGGATTCTTTCCAGGATCTTATTTATCTTCAGCTTCCTGCTCTTCATTCTGCTTTCTCATGTTCTGTCCAGTTTGATTCTTTCGTTTCATAAGGCGGTCTTTTAGCCCTTTGCTATTCTTGATGTAGGAATCAAACCCATTTTTCTGCAGTACCCGCTGCGCCATGTCAGTACTTTCATTTATGTAGGTTAGGGCTATTCTCGGTCGTCTTTCTTCTTCCTTCGCACTTTCCATTTTCATTTCTGCCATCCCTTCTTGGTTTTTTTGCTTTTCTGTCTCTTCTTTCCTTATCTACCACTACCACTTTTTGAATCATCTTGTTTAGGCATCTTGGCGGGTAGCCTAACTTGACAAACCTGCCTTTTGCTTCTCTTAAGTTGCTCTTCACCGTTCCCAGATCTGTCTAATTCTGCACTACTCTGAAAAACTCGTTCTGTGCAATTGCTCTTAGCTGGCTTTTGGGGTGTCCAGATGTGTATGGAATTCCTCTACCTGACGTTGTTGGCTACTGATAAGGCTAGTACCAGATCCTTCCATCTTCTTTTCTCTCCAGCAACACATCTCTGCCTGAGCCTTTCCACCTCCAGGACTGCTGACTATCGAAAATTTGCAGTGATATGTGTTATATCGAGTTTTGTGAAATTAAGCGTAAAAAATGTGAATTTTTCAACTTTAATATGAATTTTCACAGTAGGCAATGTGACATTTCAAATTTAATGTTGAATTACAACACGACTCCATGCTTCTTTCTAAACAAACAAACAAAAAGTTGATTAAATTAAGGAACAGATATATTTAACTGAACAATTCCCTTCTTTCTTTGTTTAATGAACACGTAGGGATCCCAGAGAAGATGTACACAAACTACCAGTGCCTTTTTAAAAAAATACTTATATCAGTTTTTTTATCATTTTGTTTTCAACAGTTTGGATCCCGAACAGAAAGACCAACTGATTGAAGTGATAGAAAAGTTGCTGGCTGATAAGACAACGCTAGTAGTTGGAAGTGCTGTCATGGCCTTTGAGGAAGTTTGCCCTGAGCGCATTGACCTTATTCACAAAAATTATCGCAAACTGTGCAATTTGTTGGTAGACGTAGAAGAATGGGGCCAAGTGGTTATAATTAACATGCTAACCCGCTACGCACGGACCCAGTTTGTGGATCCAAACAAGGATGTAAGTTCCTAAAATTACTATGAGAGTTCATTGCAAGATTTTGTTCAAGAATCCGAAAAAATTATGCTCAATCTCAAAACAAACAGAATACTCTACCGTATTCCGCATATTTTCGACAGTTCTTTGTAAGTTGATGGAACACACTTCAAACTGTCTTCTTTGGCTCACAACATGGCGCGCGCTTGGTTTTGAACTCGGCGGTGATAGCCTCTTGGATTTTTCGGCATCCTTCCATTCGTGCATAAAGCGCTTGCCTTATAAGGTCCACTTTTGTATAATATTTTGTAAATAATTCTGTTTGAGCTAAGAACTTTTCATTAGCACCTATGCATAGCTCTCGAAAAAAACTATAATAATGGTGTATTCAAACTTCAAAGTTTGGTCGAGTTATAGATTTGAACGCCAGTATAAGATTAAAGATACAGTTTTCAAGGTAGAAATTCAAATAAAATAAAGGAGATCCAGTCAAGAGAAAGCATTTCCAAAATCCTTCTGTATAAAACTCAACTCTGAACTGATGATAGACGTGAATAAATAGTTTCACTGAAGTTAATAACAAATGTGTAGTACATCGATATTCGCAATCAAAATAGTCAAAATCATGAAATAGACGCAGCACATTTTCAAGAATTGTTGCAATTTTTTTTTAACGAAAAAGCAATTGTGGTTAGGTGCAAGTGAGTAAACTGGAGATGGGCGCCAACACGACAAAACTGTATTTTTTGAATTTGGAAAATGTAGACATGGGTGTCCAATCCATATAACCATGTGCGTTAAGTAAGCAATTTATGGAATGCGAAATGTTTTACGCAAATGTGCGGTGGTGAGTACGTGTTAAAGTCAGAATACAATTATTGAAAAAAATGTGATTCCTTATTTAATAACTGATGTCGGTGGTAGTTGAGTTAACTAGAGAATTTAGAAAAATATGGTTAAATCATTTGAACATAGGAAAATAATATTTACAGCAATTTGTGTTTATGTATTTAATAATTTGAATATAATTCACATTTTTAGGATTTAGGAGAAGAACAAGGAGATCAGCCATTTTATGATGAAGAGGAAGATGACGACAAAGATCCAAGTGACAAAAAGGAAAAGGCTTATCAAATGGATCCAGATCACAGACTTCTTCTGAGAAACACAAAACCACTTTTGCAAAGCCGAAATGCATCAGTATGTGAATGAATTAGCTCTTTAAGTTGAAACTAAGGCTGTGCTGAACAATTTTGCTGAACACGCTATTTGGAGATCAATGAGGATGTACCAACTTGCTGAATGCAATTCCGACTTGTAACTAATAGTATTAACTAAGGCTTCGCTGATACCAACTTTACCGATACGATAACGGTTTTAAAAATTTTGCCGATACTGATACCCAAAATTGTATCCCAAATTTTTCATCAAAGGTGTAGTTTTACTGAAAAAGTCCAATAATTATTGAAATAAAAAGATTTTAAATAGTTACTCACAGTTAAACATAGCTACGAAGATACTCAGTGATTTCCTGAGCAAAACGCTGCGAACCGCATGTAGTAATCTCGAACGGTTCCAGAGTTATTGATATTTCTGCAATAGTTGCTGCCACCGATACCGCAAATATCGGCAGCCGATCTGATCCAGTATCAATATCGGTATTGCCTTAGTATTAACCAATACCTGAATCTAAATTTGTATGGCGTTTTGTTTCATAAAGTGTTGAGCCCTAAGGTAAACAGTTCGTAGAGTAAAAAAAATAAACCAAATTTTGCACACAAGATTTATTGCAAGAAATAC
>JAHWFP010186374.1:15981-28000 GCA_023313725.1 Lithobius niger | reverse complement strand
AATCCATTTTCGCAGAATCCAATTTTGCAGAAATAAATTTTGAGGTTAGCATTCTGCGAAAATGGATTTCCAAACTCGCAGAAATGGTGTCCATTTTTGCAGAATCAAATTTTCAGAAGAAAAATTTGACCCTTTGCTGAGCTGCATTGGACATGACCCAACTTAAAAGGGGAAAAAAAAGTAACTCCCTGTGGTGTTAGTTCCGCATCAATGAAAAATCCAGAAAAAAAATCAGTAATTTATTATGGGTAGAGGCGGAAATTTTTTTGTTTAACCAGTATTTAATACCGACTAAGGGAGCACGTTCGCGCGCTGCTACATACATCGAGATTTCTGTAATCCTGAAGATTATGACGTAAGCAATCGTGAAACACAGAACCCAGTTCAAACAGGAGTCCCATAACTTTCGTGGCAACTGATTCAGGTACAGTTTAGAATGTATTAGAATGTATTAGAATTTTCTTTTGCACAAATAATAATGGTACATAAAAATATGCTAGTTCGTGTTCAATGGAGCTCAGCAAGTGGTAGTAAGTCAAATTTTTCTTCTGCAAATTTTGTTCCGCAGAAATGGACCTAATTTCTACGATTTTGGAATTCCATTTTGGCAGAATCCATTTTCGTATAATGCTGACCTCAAAATTTATTTCTGCGAAAATGAACATTTTGTCCGCGAAACTAGCTTCTGCCTAATTGGAAGACAGCGTGTCGTGTGCCCCGAAACATACTAATGACGTCATTCACAATGACACGATTTAAGGCTTCAAGAAATTTATTAACAAAATCTTAGAAACATATTTTTAGCATTTTTGGATACTTTCAAAGTGTGAATGTGCAGGCACATAAAATAAAAACTAGCCTCTTTGCCTTTTAGAAAGAAACTAGTTGTCCCCCGGCGTAACATACGCCGGTCTATAGCTGATTCCCGCTGATTCAACTCGCCTGTAATAGTCAGCATTATGGAAGTATACATGTTGGTAATTGTTAGAGTGCATATCCGTTCTCATTGTCGGCCGCTCGCCCTTTTTCTTTGCTACCGTGGCAAGAATGAGCCCGCTCGCCCTTTTGCTGATTATTGAAGTTTTGTTTAATCCTGATCCCTAACAATCCTTTTAGCTTTGCTCCTGAGATAAGTCTGCTCCTAAGCGAAATAAATATATAGATAGATGTCTTACTGCCTGTGTGTGGGGAATGAAACCTCGACCTTTCACAGGGTTCCCACCAAAATAGTTTTCTAGGTTTTCCAGAGTAGTTCTCTTAATGTCAATCTTCACACTGAAAATATCATCTCTAAAATTTTCCGTAAGGCACATTTCATTCTAAAGGGTTTTGCTGATCTCACGCCTTCCCTTTTTACTGTTTTATTTAAAACTCTCCTTCTTCCACTTTTCGACTATTGTTCTCAAATCTGCTGCCCTTACAATCTTTACTCATTGGACCGTCTTGAAAATTGCTTACTAAGGCCGCCCGCGCACTGAGCGACTTGGCCGCGCGGCCAGGTCGCTGCACCCAATGAGAATGCTTACCGTTTATGTAAAACCACGCACTAATCATTTTCATTGGCTGCAGCAACCTGTCCGCGCGGCCAAGTCGCTCAGTGCGCGGGCAGCCTAAATGGTGTCCCACCATTCGTTCGTTGCCCTACCCTGATCGCCCACGTACGCTTCAACTTACTACCATTCAAAACGAAGCCTTCATCGTGGAGGACAAGATCCTACGTTTACCTATTTACTCGTAACCTCCTTAACGTTAACTCTGAACTTTTTTTTTCAGCGAATTTCAATTTTACTCGTGGCCACCCTTTTCGCATCTGAGGTTCTGTGTCCCGGACTAAACTTCGCTTCTATAGTTCTTTACGGAAAGGGTTATTCACGCCTGGATTACCCTTTCCTCTCATGTTGCTTGTGCCCCATCTCTTAATGCCTTCAAATCTCGTTTTGATAAGCTAGTTTGTTAATTGTTGATGTTTGTGTTTGCTTCTTGTGCAGAATTTTCTATTTCCATTTCTAGTTGAGGTAAATTTCCAGGGTATTTGTCGTAATTGTATAGGAACGATTTTTTTTGCGCATAAATTACTAGTTTTACTGTTTATAGGCCTTACTTCGTGCAAAAGAGTAAGAAATCCATTTAACAAACTTCGATAATGTCAATACGGAAACAGAAGGATAACATTTTTTAATGCAGAATGCTAACACAATAAGTTTTTATGCACGGTAAGGCTTATTCACAGCGACATCTCCTCATAAACCACACATTTGGGCAATTATGATCCGAGGAACTAGAGTCTAGTGGTGTGAGAGTTGCAGTGTAGAAGGTCAAAGCGTATTATGCTAACAAAAATAGATTTTGAGTAAAACACTTCGCTAACCTCTAAGAAGGTGCTTCTGCGATAATCCGTCGCGTGATAGTACACGATCAGTGGCTGACGTCAGCCCTGCCTCAGCGTAAAGGTGTGCGCTCAACGCCGATCATACGAAAAATTGCGGCGTGTAACTGCGCATTTCGGCAAGTCAGCTCTTCAACATTGCGGTCGGTTACTTTGCGGTTACTTTGCTTTTTTTTTTCTCTGAATTTTCGAGGTTTTTTTGTGTGAAAAATCAGAGAATTCCCTGAGTTTTCCCTGAGTTTTCCAGGTTTTTCAGGTTGGTGGGAACGCCTGGTTTAGACCAAAATAGGAGGTCCTTCGACTCAACCACGCACACCGAGCCGTTTTAGTTTCAGGTTCAATTCCCGTCTCAGGGCAGTTGGGCACATGAGTAAAAAAAAACAAAAAAAACAAAAGGAATAGATAGGTTTGCAGCTGTATCACTAACCGAACCAATTTGTCTTTACGTCCTGGAATTTTGTACTTGTTTTGAAACAATCCAACAGTTAAATAAAGAATAAATCATACGGATTAGGGTTAATGAAGCAATCAGTCTGCATTAAAGACTGGCCTTGTGGGAATACAACGTCCACTAATCTGAGAAAGAGAGAAAACGACAACTACCCCGATTGGGAGGCTGTTTGCTTCGTTTATCATTTCCCTTGTGATTTATTCTTTATTTATTACTCGCATTATTTGTAGTATGGAGACCAAGAAGCAAGGTGGTTTCCCTCCATTGTGGATGTTTGTGGCCTTTAGGTCACCACTGGTAAGTTTTAACATAATTATGGCACGTCTGGCAACACTGGCACCCAGTGGCGTAGTTACGTTAGGTGGGGGCCGGTGGCAAATTTGAAACGCACTCAGTGTAAAGACTGTCTGCACTGTCGGTTTCGATCTTTCGTAGGTTGCTTGATGAGGAACCCCTTCACGTTTTTTTTTTAAACGTCCTTTACTCCCGGATACCTAATGGTTTTTTTTTCCCACCAGCAACCCACCCCCTTTTTCCTTTGAGAACTGTGTTGTGGTCCCAAACAAATCCGTCTTCTTAAAATATACCAGTTTTTAAAATTTTTAATGGCATGCAGGCTGCTTGCCGTAGTCCAGCCACCCTGTTTTATCAGGTTGGCCTTTGATTTATGTACATATATTTATATATTTTTTTAAATTATTATTTTTTTAAAGTGTTGACAAATCCCACTATTAGGGTGCTTTAGTTTTTAGTATTCACCGTAGCATACTTTTAAATTTTTTAGCACTGTTTTTACTTTTTAATTATACAGCATCATTTTGGGCCTTTTAACATTTTTCACACCCTTCCCATGTTCTGCACGTTTGGCGATGCCATCGGGGGCCTTTGAGTCCCTGGCAGGTCTAACCTTGGGGGTAAGGCATTCGTGTCCCCAAACCTCTTACCATCATCATTCCTTGACCGTATTATGTTCAATGTATTTACATGTAATTGTGGCTGGCTGTTAGTGACTCCCCAGTCCTAACCCAATACGATGGACTTACCAAATCCTAACTATTTCAGTGTTCTGAATTTCACTGTTGTGAGTTAGTGTTTGATTTTCGCTGTTGCGATTATGTTTCGTGTACTCCTGCGCAATTTACAACCATTCGTGTGTATTTATTTGCCCATGACCACTAGATTGAAGTGTACTATTGTGTACGCGGTTTACCTTGAGTTCTGCAGGTATTTTACGAGCGGCTACGTCTTCCTGGAGGGGGCGGCATTAATCGACGGCCGCCATTGTGTTTTTGTAACCATCTTGGATATCAACAAGGCACTCTGCTACCAAAAACATACAATTGATTATCTGTGTCGTTCTGGGGCGAACTCAAGATAGCCCGCGGACACTATAAACTAAACGGAAAGTTCCATAATTAAATACAAAAACGTGTTTCATTTTCAGAGAAAACGCCACGAAGTGTTAAATGGTTCATCTGTGACGTGACGTAACCGGTGATTTAAAAATCTCCCCATTTTCAAGCTTCATTGGTAAGTTGATCATTTGAATGTTTTTTTTAATAGTTTTTTTTTATTGGTTATTTCACAATACTTGACGTAGTCGAGGGAAGAAAAAAACACAACAAAAAAATTTACCTGTCGTTTCACCAAGGAGAAATTCCCTGAAATCGGCAATGCAAGTGTTTTTTATTTTGCGTGAAGTCGTTTCGAACAACCTTGTACGCATGAGTAACTCGTGACCTTTGGAAAATTCGCACTTTCCAGCACTAAAAGTTAAAGATGTGTAACAAAAACTAAATAGAGGGGAGAAAAACAAAGAAAAAAAACTCAGGTTTGGGTTGATTTGAGCTTCACTCTAACAAGTGTCTGCTCATTTTTTTTTCAATTCCTCTACTTAAAATTACATAACGATTGATAAACTCGATGAACAGGCTGAGCGAACAGAAAGTCAACCTACTGGACTCGATGAGCACGGATGTGTATCTGTTTGTGTCTGTCTGACTGTCTGTCTGTCTGTCTGCTCGGAGACAATGGTCTTACTGCTTGTTTTCTAAAAATAGAAAAATAAATGAATGCGCAAGTTATAGAACTAAATACAGATGCAAACCTATTCCTAACACAGTTCGTTCATACTGTTTAATCCATTATTTCAGATTTATTGAATGTTTCTTTCGGTTTCACTAGTCTGTGGCGCACAAACAAGCTTCCCTCCAGTGGCGATTGGAAAAGTGTGTGTTTACATGTACATATATGTATGCGTGTTAACTGCCTATGGACGTTTCCTTTAGGCCGTGTCAGTATGGCTCAGCGGTATACAGTGCTTCCAAGGGAATCTTTCTTATTTAGGGGAAAAATGCTCAAAGGGAAAAAAATATATTAAACAGGTAAAAAGGGCAAAAACGGGGAAGTTCTGTGTTATATTTGCAAGTTGCTATGTATTTTCTCAAAGTGCCTCGCGATCTACTCTCCATCTAGAGCGACTTTCTCGAAAATTCTCATAAGCCCACACAAGTCTACTCCCAACAAACGCATGTCATACATTTTAAACACTTACCCAACCCCAATTTCCAATTTGGTTACTTCATATTTCCGGTCTTTTACTAGCTTATTAAGGCTAAAATCACGAAAATTGTGGCAATACTAACAGGTCCATCCATACCCTTCCCTTCTATTCGGAATGGCAGCAGGACTAGTTCTAATAAGATTAGTTGACGTTTGAATTTTATTTTCTACTAGCATCGTACCCGGCTTAGCCCGGGGATTTGTTTGACCCGTGGTTGTTTCTCAGTATTTGCTCGGTGCTGCCTGATCGTTCACTGCAACAGTCGATTTTTGTTTGTGTAACACTCCCCCTTTCCGACAATTCTCTCCCTCCACTCTCCCCTCCTCCTTTTATCCCGTCCTCCCGTCAATAGTCGGCGTTCCTGTGTCATCAAAATGGGCCATAATTTTATTTTTTAATTAGGAAATGTTAAAAATTAGACATCATGAAAGGAAGTAAAAAAGGGACCTTATTTTGCACAGGGAAAAAAAAGGGAAATTTTGTCTTCACTCGGTAAAATTCTGTAAGTTATGAGTAGAAGCGCTGCACCGGTAGGACCTCGTCCTTTGATTTCAAAGGTCGTGGGTTCGATTCCCCGCTCAGTCAGATAAGTCCAAACGCCAACGTAAATAGGTTCGCATCCGTAATTTTTTTTTGTTGGACCGAATTTTCAGGACCAAATTGTCGGGGACAGAATTGTTTGGCACCCGTTTTTCCAATAGTTATGATGTATTTTAGTTTTAATTATTAACAGTAAAATTGCCGTTCCTCAGTGACGACTGTGAAAGTACCCTTTTCTTTTTGACGTTTTATTTTTGTCCTGGTTGGTAACCAAATTAAACAGTGAGCAGTTAACCAGACATGTACATATAGTTATTTGCCTTTCCGCACGATTTTAACAAAATATTTCAAAACTGTCAACCTTGTTAACGCGGATTAGTATCAGTGTTCAGCGGAGTTACTAATCCGGTCATGGCTTAAAATAACGTCAATAAATAACGAAGTAATTAAAAGACGAAGGAAAAATAGCATATTTTCATTAGAAATAAACAAACAAAAAATTAAATACAATCCCGCTCCAAATTCAGTCTACATTGAACTGGAGGCCACCATTAAAAACGCCATGTTTTCTCTTTTGTACTAAGGTCAAACCTTAAACAATGGAAAGTGTCGCTTTTTTAAAATGTGCCTCTAGCTAAGTTGGGAAGTGCTGTCCCTGCACAATATTGCCAAATCCCAAATCCGAGCGACAAAAACGAAAAAGTAACGAGAGCGAAACACGCGAGGAATAATAATGATTCGAAGGAAATGCCCTTAAGGATTTTCAACTTTCATTTTTCCGACTTTTTTTTATTTTAATTTGCATATTTATGTTGTTAACGAACAAAAACCACAGAATGGAAGTCATGCAACAGATATTTCCTGAAACTTAAGAGAACAGTTAAGTGCTCTCACTGCAGCTCATCTAATTTTGTTCCTATACGCGCTATTGATTTCCCTAACCTTCAGCGTGACGTCACTGCTGAAGCATGGTGCTCATTGGCTCTTTGAGGCGGTTTGTCCGCTGAATCCGTCAAATAAAGATGGTGGATCTGCAGTTTTCCCTCGTTTGATAAATTGTTTATCTAACCATAATAATCAGCCAGCTACCCGAGTTAGAATAACATAAAAACTTATGAGATTAAACAATGCTAAAAACAGCAATGGTTTTTCCCCTAAAACCATGCTGAAACAATGCTTTAACAACGGCTTTAACAGATTTTACTGCAGTGCACAGATGCCCTAGGCCATGCGCTGTATACTAAAAAACTTACATACTAAAGTGTGCGCGGCCTGTCTTGAGTTCGCCGCAGAACGAATACAGATAATCGATTGTACGTTTTTGGCAGCAGAATGCCTTGTTGATATCCAAGATGGTTACAAAAACAATGGCGGCCGTCGATTAAAGCCGGCCCCTCCAGGAAGATGTAGTCACTCGTAAAATACTTCCAGGACTCAAGATACACCGCGCACACAACAAGAATAAACAAAACTCAGGAGAAAAAGAAACTTGCTGCAAACAAAATACCGTGTATGTATAATAATGTAGTAGAAAAAGAATAAGGACCAGAAAAACATGATAGCATGTACACTTGCGAGGTTTAAAAAGAGGATTACGATGGCGGTGAGGAGGAGAGGATTAATAAGGGGCAAAGAAAGGGGAGAAGAGAATAAGGGGGGTGGGGGAAGGAAAGGGCGAAGAGAGTGGATGGAGAGGATAGGGGAAGATGGAGCAGAGAGCAGATAGAAAGGGGGAGTGGAGTAGGTGGGGTAGGAGGGGATGGGAAGGAGAGGGGAGAGAATGGAAGGAGAAGAGGGCAGGAAGAGAGGGGACGAGAGTGCAATAAATGTGTAGATGTTGCAAACGTTATTCTCAACGGGTCTCACGATATACCGAAAGGATTTATGTCCTTTTAAGTGGAATATATAGCTTTTTGGGGGGGGTTTCTTTTAGGTTAATTTTTTTCGGTTTTCTTTTCATTATCTGTACTCAAATTATGATAGGGGCACGCTCCTGACTTTTTTATGTGTGTTTGAAAGAAATATTGTAATTATTAAAATAATGAAAAGTTTATATTTGGTTTACTAATTTTTTTTAATCCTCTGTGTGTGTCCAGTGTCACCCAGGCTTGTTATAGATTGGAAATAAGCGCAAACGAAACGTTAAAACCAGGAATAACTGACTGTTTTCAAAGCTACCCGAAGTGACCTTTTTTTCAATTAAATCAAAAAAAGTCTGATTAACAAATTTTGAAAAAAAATTAAAACCTACGTTAATTGTAGCATAATAGGTGTTCCCCCGACCTCACCCGGAGAAGAGGAAAGAAAACATTTTTTTTTCACTTTGGAGATGATGACAGAGTAAAATATTTGAAAAATCGTCCAAAGTGTCCGCATTCTTCGGTGACTGCACGCGACTGCTAATGACCTTAGACAGCTGAAGTCGACCAGCTGCTACAACAGTGACGCGGCAACGCCCATACATAAATAGCAATGCACAGGATTATTTTGATACACACCTCAAGTTATGTGTAAACAGTGTAAAGTTGTCTCACCGTTAGCCGTAGGTGTTTACCGATACTCAGTTTATCGGCTGTTGTTGTAAAAAAGTGCGGGCCACGTGCAGTTTTCTTGTTTTTTGTTTCTTGATTGATCCAGTTTTTATTCTACTAGATGAAAGTATCGTGGCCGTTGGCAATGCTTCTCGGCTCCAACAAACTCAGTATCCCTACTAACGAACCCCAAAATTCATTCGTAACCCTTTTTTTTAACTGTATTTTAATAAAGTTACGCACGCAGCTTGGTCGATGGATCTTACTACGACAACGACCCTTTCGCCGTTGCTCTGTGTCTCACCACAACCATCTTCTATCCTACGAGAATTTGTTGCGTAAATGATGCGTTACGCCTGAATGCGTTGGGAAAGTTTTTGTTTTTTTTGGTATCCTTTGGCGGTCAACCTACAAAAATAGTGATACCATCTTTTTAAAGTGGGGAAATCATGACGATCGTGGGTTGTGGCATTCACGTATTTCAGGCGAGGTTATGGAGTGGACAACAAAAAAAGATAAGGTTGCCTCAAGAAATTAATTGGCTCCGACCGTTCCATACGCCACCATCGGAAAACCAGTTTCTACCTGTTTTGACGGCTAGTTGTAGGTGACGAGAAGGGTGAAGTCGGGGTACGTACAACCTCGGGTGAATTTTTTTTAAGAAGTGCTTTAACCCTGACCTGATGTTTGTTCTAGGTTTCAGCTTAATTGTTAGTTATTGCGTGTTGTAGTGTGGCCTATGGTCGCCTTTCTTTGTTATCTCATTAGATTTAGTCAGGGTCGTGACAAGAAATTATTTAAAGAGGGGGGGGGGGGGGAAGAGCCCCCCCTCCCCTTCCACGAAAGAACCACTACAATTTTGGCAATACATTTGTGGCGTTTAATAATAACTATCAGGGTTTAAAAATACATTTTCATGTGAACAAGCGATAAAGTGAAATAAAACGGGGAATTGCTCTAAATTTATTACCAGCTATGAACGGAAATTATTTAAAATACTTCCTATTTTCTTTTTCATTTAAAGTAAATACTTGACTTCATTTACGGTCAGCAAATGAAATGAAAACCCAAGGAAAATGTAAAAGGAATTCTTTTTTTTTAAGTGGTTAAATTAAACAAATAAATTAAATCTATAAAAATTATTTAAAAAATTGGATATTTAGTACTACATTTACGCCCCTAACAGCTCTAACTGGAGGAACAGTTGCACCAAGACACCTCCAGTCGGCGCGGGCCTGGATTTAGGAAGGTGACGCAGGGTCGAACACTTTTTGTTTCCTTCTCTTACCATCCCGGACAACAATTCTCAAAACATGTCAAAAAGGTTAACTGTTTCTTCGGTGGCTTTCCGGTAACTCTGCTGTGGCGCTATCGTATGACACATACTTTTAGAACCAGTTAACAGCGAGTTTTCGCTCCTACGAATGAAAAATGATCGAAATCCTTAAGTGACCTCTCTTTTGCATTTATCTTTAAATTTTTTTATGTGTAGACCTATTTCGTAGAAATACGATTCTTCGTCTTATCATGAGTGCATAGATTGGGATCTATGCTCTCATCTATCTATCTATGCAAGTTAATAGATTAGTCTCATTTATTATGATATGAATATAGAATTGATGGTATGCCGGAACTAAAGGTCCTTACGTACATTTTTCCTATTCGTTTAAGAGTATTTTTTTTTCCATTGTACATATGCTTTATTTTTTACAAAGCCTTATTGAAGATGTGTATTAATTTGAAAGGAACGCATCAATGTGACAATAGTTTAAACTGAACATAAACGCATAGAGCGGAGCGACATGACCTCACAGCTGGCAGAAGAGCGCCACGGCTTTAAAGAACGGTGGCACCCACTGTGGGTCAAGATGGCGCTATTGCCCCACAGCATAATTAAAAGTTACCCTTAGACCACCTTATAAGTCTGTCCTCCTGTTCGGAGTTTTTCAATTTTTCCAGTAGGTACAGATCTATGATAAGATCTAGATTTGGGGTTTGTTTAATATGTCTGTAATGTGTGGTGCAGTTACAACCCGGACCACTACACTGTGACTGAGATTGGTGCTAACGACCTAGCTGTCGACGCGCCATTAAGCCTCAATCCCTCCCCCTCTAGATCCACCCACCCAAAAACCAAACAAACCAAAAAATGATGCTTTCAACGGGACCAGCACCAACTCTAGAGATGGAGGCTGCTTAGCACAGGACAGATACACGTTTGCTCCTTCGAAAGTTTTGTTTTAGCGTATTCTAGCATCGTAATATCCTCCCCCCAACGGGGATGGATGGGGGGGGGGCTTTAGGCCTTGGGGCGCTTTGTCAACCCCAGATGCACAGCATAGTTACGCCCCTGGCCCCTTACTCCAATTTGCTTTAGAAGCACAGTAGTCAGCAAGAAACAAGCGTAGGCTAGGCGTTTCATCTGGTTAGGGTGTGGTTCTTAACTACTCAAGGCCAACGTGATTCAACTGGCATCTTGTTATAGCATGCACAATTTTTAACCGTGTAAATTTTGTCAAGGTTGCGTGATCAATTAGATTTCCGACAAGTATTGTAAAAAAAAATGATGATCCGACATTAACCAAACACTCGTGTGGAGCGACGCTCTTCCCCCCTTTCCCCCACGCCCCCGTGAGATCGTCCCTAGGCCTTTAGGCACTCCAAGGTCAGTTTGAGTATCACAAACGATCCACCTAACGGCTAACCCTGTCGACTCACTTCCGTAAATGATCGTTCAAGTTTCATAAATTATGTGGAGTAAAAGATCATTTTTACCGTCAGACGTGTGTGTTGAATTAAACGAAGAAGCTGGTCGGTGGTCGCCCTATTTATCTACCACTTTCAATAATGCAAACGTGAACCAGCCGGCCGGACCTATAACCATCTTTGGCCGGTACACAATATGGCCGCCGCCAATCCACCACACATTTTGTTGAGTACAGTATTGGGGAGAGGTCCCGACATCTGTTGACAACCATAGAGCAGTGACACGACGTAGTATTATCGTATATAACTCTATGCTGGAGCCATAATGGGTTAGCTGCAAGGTGCACTGCAGAGAGAAATAGAAGGGCGTCATACTGAAGCCGATGCTGTTACGAGTGATTTCTTAGACCTAAAACGCGCGATTTTTGTTGTTGGAGAAAACAACGTTATTTTAAGCCTAAGAAATCCGCTCTTCCGTTGTTTTTCCCTCCATTTTTATGCAGTGCACCTTGTAGTTATGCCCTCCAAAACCCATACTGGTGCCAAAAATGGCGGCAAATGTCATTGCAGTGACCTAACGTCGTACTGGTGACAAGGCTAGGATCGGGAGCCGATCGTTAAAATAGCTGCAAGGGGCACTGGATAGAAATGGAGGTATCTTAATCACGCCAATTCTGTGAGAGTGGCTTTCTTAGGCTAAAAAGCATTGTTTTGTCCAATCCCCTACGCTGCGAAACGTCTGTTAAGGGTGTAAATCGGAAAAGAAAAGATTCAACTTGCTGAAAATCGCAGCAGCTTCCAACAAATTCCCCAAAGTTAGTCTTTTTTAGTCCAAAAAAAAA
>JAHWFP010186374.1:0-15971 GCA_023313725.1 Lithobius niger | reverse complement strand
TTTTTTAATACTAATGCATTTATGATTTGGCCACTTAAATTTTGTTTTCGTGAAGCGACGTAGCTGAAAAGTAGCGCTTTAGGCTAACCATAAGATTTAACTAAAATAATTTGGGTGTTTTTAAACGTTGAAGTGGTCCCATTTAAGTTTAATTTACTCTGATAATTTTTGTGGGTAAAAAATTCCATTATTTTTACGTTTCGTTCGCACTTCAATTCGACTTTCGCCGTCAATGAAAAGTAGAAATGAGATTTTCGTCTTCCAGTTTCGAACGTTGCTAAATTATCATTTTTTTTTTTTGCGTTATTCCGTGGAACAACGTAATAAATACGTAAATTATATTTGGTGTAATTCCAAAGTCTTTAAATCTCTGACGGTTTAAATTAGCAGGAAAACACCTTCTTCGGAAGCGGTTTTGTACACTTCTTTAGCTATTTTGGGGATATTTTGAAATTAGAGTTGTATACTGGATAGAGAAAAGGCAAAAAGTAAACAGCTAACGATGTAAACTCGTAATTAGGGGCCCTGCCTATGATTAAATGGACTCCCGAAGAATTAATTGTTTATTTTATTTACTATTTACTCAGCTCATGTGAATATTACTGCACCATGAATATTACTTACGGCTTTCGTTATGGGGGCAATGAATCCATAGAGTCCCTATGGTATCTTATGATAGTGCCATCAGGAGCCTCAATGGTACTACTAACTGACATTCAGTACCAGGGGGGTCCCTTTCAGGGTCGCTGGCCCTCTGGCTTTGTATCACCCATCACCCTGATATTGACGCTCCTGAGCTATAACCAACGCAATTAAGTATCTGAGAATTTGTTAATTTGAGAATTTGTTCCGTTCGGTGCGTAATTATCCACCTTAATCCAAAACTGGTGCTAAGGGAAGCCACCAAGTTTCCAAAAAGGGTCGACCTTTGAAAGTCTGGATTGGTCATTTTTTGGTGGGTTTCCGTTAGTTGGTGGGTTTCCATCAAACACCATCCGTGCGTAGCACGGGCTTCTTCTAGTCTTATTAATAAGATCTTCGCAACGCGTTACTAATTTTCGTAGTCGTTACAAACTTGCGTAGTAACCACACCCAGTTCACGCTTCTGAAAATAACGCGGCCTCTGTTTTATCGCGGGTAAGTTTTTATCGCAAAACAAAAAAAAGCGCCGGGGGCTACAAAGAGGGGAAATACGTGCGTTGAGAGGGGAAAAACATCTTTAGCTCTAGCGACAGTTCCTCCATCTGTTCGAGACGTTTGTATTTGATATGAAATATCCAATGCGTTAAACTATTATCGATTCAATAAATTATTACCAAGCGAGATTTTAATCGCATTTTTACTCATTACCAAATGCGACTGTGTATGGATAAGATCGACAAACTTCGATATATTTTTTTGTCGAAGTGCGAAAATGGCGAAACATCAAGGGAAGAAAAAAAACTAGTAGAAACCAGTCAATCAAGTTGTGTTCTTTATATTTTTTTTTCATGTTTGCAAGGAAAGCCACTTGATTAACTGGTCTTAATTTGTTCGAAGTCACATACGGATCGTTAAGTGGTGGCAAAGCTCAGCCTAATATCTGTTGTAAAGGGGACCCTGGTAAAGGTCCTGGATAGTCAGGGAAGTGCAAGAGACTATCATACTCCTGAGCAGCTAGAGGATTTTTTTTTTTTTTTTTGCAGGTATTTACCCCCGAATATTTTCAGTTTCGTTCTGTCTCGTTTTTTTGTTTTTTTTTTTAATATATGTTCAATGGACCCGTACTGTGTTCTGGAGCCCCCATTAGTGCGAGCCCTGGCACTGTCCCCACCCCCTATAATTGCAGGCCTGGCCTTCGAATCGCTGTGCATTGCAAGAACAATAAAGATGTCAAACTAAGCTTTTTCTGCGCACTCCCTCTCCCCCCCCCCCTCCCAAAACCCACCCCTCGCGTGAGTGGAATCTTCCGTTTAGTTGCGATTTTCGGACCAATCGGGTTTCGTTCTGCTCTCCTCTATGCTAGCTTGCGGATAAGCAAACAGCAACATATTTCTTTCTCCTTTTAAAGGAACATAAATCCCTGTTGGCTTTCCTGCATGACTCAGTTTTGCGACATTAGATCAAACGTATGTAAATGTTGCCAACACATTCATTTTCTTGTTTTTTTTTTCTTGCGTGCTAGGTGATTTGGCGACCTTAACTCTAACCTACCTGTGTAAATGTTGCCAACTGCAATCTCATCGGGTCGCACGATATACCGGAAGATTTATGTCCCTTTAAACGACTCATTAGGTTAAAATAGAGCCGTTTCATGAAAATAGTAGTTTGCATGAGTTCATGTAAGGCTTCATGAAATTTAGTTAAAAAAATTAGTGCCGATAATAAGGCTTCAGATTAACGCACTATCACAAACAAAACACACTTGGGTCGAAGAACCCGCCGAGTTTCAGCCAACACAAGTGGTAATATCAGAATAAAAAAGGCTGCCACCAAGTTTTCTAATGGTGTATCAACTGTACTGACCGAAAAGTGTTCCCCTTAGAATATAGGGATCATCCTCGTCAACAAGAACCGCCAAAAGAATTCCACTGACTATTTACTTCAAACGTTAAATGAAAAAGACTTGGCCATTGCTGCCGATAGTAGCAATGGTCAGGTTTTCATTTAACCTTTTATCTAATAGTCGGTAATATTAGCTTGGCGGTTGCCCGTTGGAGGAGGTGATGATATGACTACAACGGGAACACTTTTCGGTCAGTATATGGGTTAGGCTTGGTACTCCATGCAGAAAACTTGGTGGCAGCCATTGTTATTCTGATATCACTACTTTTATAGGCTGAAATGTGGTGGGGTTCTTTTACCCAAAATGGCTTTGTTTCTGATGCGACAAGACAAAAGCCATTGAGCGTACGAGAGTGGTGATTATTTACACGACTCGCACGAGTAGCTCAAAATCTCACAAACAACAAGAATTCAACTGCAAAACGATTTTTTTTTATATTTCCGGGTAAAAGCAAAAGTTCGAACACATTTTCCAGTACCTATTCAATTTTCGAATTTGACGTTTACATCAATTTTAATTTATGCAGCGTATCAAAACAAAGACAACCCTCCCCTTTTTTTTACACCCCAAACAACCCATTCGCCTCGGGAAAAAAATGGCTACAAGGATGGTCTCGCAGAGACGATAGCCCCGCAGTATACCACGGAGAAGGTTCATCATTTAGTAGAAATCTAGATTTTAACGAAAGTGAAGTAGTTGTTTTCGTGTTCTGTCGACCCGAGGCACTGGTGCAGCATCTGACTGCTAAATTTTAAAAACATTTCCCTGCAGGATCAAATCGTACCACAGATAAGCAAAGGTAGATCAGCTTGTAGTCCAGGTGCACGCTATAATTCCCACTGCTTCTATGCATAGGGCCTATGTGAGAATTGTTTATGAGTGTTAAGCACTACAGAATAATAAAAATATTGATTTTTGCTGTTATTATTATCAATGGATCATACCTTATTGAAGCTAATATTTAAGTGTTCCTAGTTTAATTAATGTCTTAGTTTTTATTATCTTTCCAAAACCCGTTCTTGAGTCCATCTAACAAAGCCAATCTAGTCACTCAACTATATAGATCAGTACCTGCTGCGCTTCCCACCATACTGCTTTAATACCACTGACCTAAAAACATGGTCTGCACTTCACTGAAATCGTCTCGGCGCATCACATTTTTCCTTATCCTTCGTAGCATCTGAGCTGTTGGGTGCGGATAAACAAACGGACGATCAGATCTCTGTATAAGGCTTCCATGTTACGAAGCGTATGCAACAGTTTTCAGTGATATTTATGCCTTACTGCCGTTTAAAACGGCCATTTATTTTAACTTTAACATGCACGTATAAATCGTGAGCATTTTTCCCCTTTGAGTTTTTAATTTTTATTTTTATTTTTTGGTTTTTAATAGCTCGCCTTGAAATAGCGGTTTTGTTTTTTCATGCAGTTGCATACTATCACGTGTGAATAATTGAATGCTCATTTGTATGTGGTCATGGTAGAATGCAGTGCGTATTAAGACACGCTTTCCCTACCACACTGCATGGTACGGACTCGTGGCTTCAACGTAGGGATCAGCCGATATGACTTTTTACCGATCCCATCTGATACCGATGAACGGTACTCCGATCCGATCTTATCCGATGCCGATGTCGGTACCGTTAATAAAAAAAAAATACACCACTAAAATTTTAATTTCCATACAAAATGCAACTTCAGCTTCTGGTTTTGCATGGGTTCCGGTCTGCTAAGATTATCCAAAACGTTCTGTGCAATTAGATTTTAAGTTGGTCGTTGTAAAAGTTAAAACAGCGTCGGAACTATCGTGTGGTACAATTTTCATTATAACTGAGCAAATAGCTTTTGCTTTTCGCACTTGGTGATTGCTTTTGCCACTCTAGCTGTCGAGTTCTGCAGGGAAGACGGTTTTGTATGTTGGCGTAACGAATATCTGTATCGGTAGCCTTACAGAGGTCCGATACCGATACGGGAAAAAAACGATAAATACAGATTATACCGATACCAATATCGGGCTATCCCTAGTTTCAAGCTGATTTAGCCTAGCATCCATGTTGCGTGTGGCTTTCCTGCCTCTCATGCTTGTTTGGATGATATTTACAAGACAGAGATTGACCGATATTGACGCCGTATCGGTATCGTCCGATATTATCGGTGACGGGATCGAAATCGGCCACAAAGAATACATGCCCGTACCGCTACTGTGTTTGGTCTAGCGCCTTAAAGGCACATCCATCCCTGTTGGCCCTTTTGTACGACTCAATTTTGCGACGTTATAGTTCAAACGTATGAAAATGTTGCCAACACGGTCATTTTCTTGTTTTTTTCTTTCGTGCGAGATGATTTTGTGACATTAACTCTAACCTGTGTAAATGTTGCAAACACTATTCTCAAGGGGGTCGCACGACGTACCGGAAAGATTTCTGTCCCTTTAATGTGAAGATTCGAATACTTGAACTTTAAACAACTTAGGAACTAGACAGGGTAAGGACGAGCGGATTACGGTAATTTGAAGAAAAATTCCACCAGCACTCTCCTGGGTAGATTTAAAATAACTGTAGACGTACAGGCCAATTTTTTTTTTTTATTAATGTACAAAAGTTTATTGGCTTTGCAGTCGCCAAATACAAGAAACAAGGAAATTCAGCTCTGTGTAAATGCTCTTTTAAATCTAAAGTAACAGCAGTTTCAAATTTTCACTTTGTTAACGAAGTGAAATGTGGAAAATAGGTGCCTCCTGCTTGGCTGTAATCCACAACTCACGAACAGCACACACATTTTAAATTTTCGGCCGTAAATTTGCCAGGATTGGTCACCTACAAAGTAAACAAGTCCTAAGAACGTAGTCACAATGCGAAAAAAGTGGATGTCAACACCATATTTACAAAAAAGACATGAAAAGCACTAAAATACAGAAGCTGATGAGAATGCAAATTGCATGCCAGCCGCCATATTGTTAACATTTTATAGCTGTTTGTGACATTATAACAATATGGCGGCTTGCATGTAACTTGCCTTCGCCTCAGCTCCTGTATTTTAGTGCTTTTCATGATTTTATGGTAAGTGTGGTGTTCACATCCATTTTTTTTTCGCTTTGTGCATGCGTTTTTAAGTCTAGTTTACTGTGTTGGTGACCAAGGCTGGATAATTTCCAGCCGTAAATAAAAAAAAAATGTGTGTTGTCCGTGAGTTGTAGATCTCTGTGTAAGTAACAATTTAATGCACTTTTTTTTTTAATCAAAGTGGTATGCAGAGATCGGACATCGGATCAGCATCGGGAAATGTCTGGTATCGGTGTCGGATCGGTTAAAAGTGGTAACTGTATTAATTGGTCACAGTGGTTAAGTGGTGGCAAAGCTCCTGTCTACCCGAAGCTTAGTTCCTGTTGGACCTGGTAGTCAGGTAGGGTGAGAGACTACGAAGCTTGATCAGTAACCGTGGGATCTCTCTGTCACATCTGAATATTAGCTTGACCCCTGCCATAATAGTAGGTTTCCAAGTTCGAATCCTTGGGTTTGCGTCTTCCCAACTCTTTCCGGCCTTCAATGTTGGTCGCCTCTTGCTATTTGGCGAATGAAAGTTAACAGTTGGCGACCTGAATTGGTCCTACTCGCTAAAAATGCGGCTAGCAATAGAGGACACATAAATACTGACATCTTGGGAACGGTGTAATTCAGAGACGAAATGTTTGTAGCGTGTTATGATCATATTTACAAGGGCTATACAATAATGTTGTCGCCAATAATACTGGAGTTAAAGCAAATTGTACAGTATCGTAAATACATAAATTAGAAAAACCATGCTTCGTGCAAGACGTGTTTGTTAAGGGGGAAGTAGAAATTTTGAAATGGCGAGTGCTTCGACTGGCAAAGTGACGGCTGCTATTGAATTGACATTCGATAGGGATGCCGCTTACCTTTCACTTCTTTTTAGCTTGTAAACTGTTTAGAAAGTTTAAAATTGGCAATGGATTTTTTTGATGATGTAGGCCTAGCAAATTAGTTTTTTTTTAATTAAATAGAATATTAAGTCGGGATGGTGGCAGAAATAGTAAGTAGGTATTTCTCCGCTGGTCAATGGCATGTTTCCTTATTTTTATTTTTTGGTTTTTCGGTTTCATTTCTTTTAAAATTGCCGGTTTAATCTGCAGGGCAACAGCACAATTTCAAAAATTCCCCTGACTGGTCAAGCCACCCGCAAGTGCATACAATCAACTACGTTTAATTTTCGGACAACTCGCTCACTGAGGTCTTGTTCACGATGAATAAAACGAAATAAAATGCGAACTCACTCACACTGCTCCTCATCTGTTTTATTTCTGTTCTTTTTATTTATTTTTGTTGTTGTTGTGAACAAGGTCTTAAAGAGCGAATTGGCTGAAAAATAAATGCTGTTTATTGAACGTGCTTGCGGGTGATTTTTCCAGTCAGAGGCATTTATGAAATTATGTCCATTTCTTTTATTCATTTAATCATTAATTATTTTGTTTGTGAAATTTTCCCAGCTTTCTCCCGTCCTATTTCCACACTTAGTTTTCTCGCTTCTAGTCACTTCAACCCTCAACCATTGGCGTAATAATTTGTTTCATCTAAATTTTCTATTTATGAAAAAAGAACACATGCGGCGAGCGGAGTGGAATCGACCTCAAATAATATTGATGTCGTAACTTTTTAACGCTTTCTCTCCTTGTTTATGGCTTAGGGTTAACCAAACGGAAAGTCTTACCTACTTTTCACGGTCTAATGTAGCAATTTTATTTTTATTTTTTAAATCATCCCCCCGAGACCAGACGGGAAAACGTTGGAAATGTGGTTGACTTAATGCGATTATAAAAGTTTCAAATTGGTTAATCGTTTACCTAAAAATGGTAATTATGGTCTTGACTTTAATTGAATTCTGTTCAGCGGATGTATCCTTATGTGGGCTGAAATTAAGAAACGTAAGCAAATTTTTGCTTAAAGAGCTGTAAATAGAGCAGTGACATTTGTCGCCATATTGGCACCAGATTGGCGCCAGTAGCGGGGGGCTAGTATCGCCACGCCAAATAGTGTGAAACATTGTAAACACCACAGAGCTAAACATCGTAAATCAAGATTACTTCGCAAATCGAAAAACGAAATCGTATATCGAAATCGAAACCGTAACACGAAATTATTTCGGTGAATCGTTTTGCGGAAAGAAAACGAAAATTTTCAAACCGAATCCCACTCGTGCTTCTATGAAATGTATAATTTGTGCGTTTTAGTACTCAAGTCCTTTCCAACAAATGCGATTATTGGAAACAAACTCGACCTTCGGTCTGAGGAAATTAAGTTTGGAAAGGAGTTTCGTGCTAAAACACACATAATTATCAATTTTTTAGAAGCACTTGCCGCCATATTGGCACCAGATTGGCACCAGTATGGGTTTTGGAGGGCATAACTACAAGGTGCACTACATAAAAATGGAGGGAAAAACAACGGAAGAGCGGATTTCTTAGGCTTAAAATAACGTTGTTTTCTCCAACAACAAAAATCGCGCGTTTTAGTTCTCAGAAATCACTCTTCATAGCATCGGCTTCAGTATGACACCCTTCTGTTTCTCTCTGCAGTGCCCCTTGCAGCTAACCCAATAAGGCTCCAGCATAGAGTTATATACAATAATACCACGTCGTGTCACTGCTCTATTATAGCCGATAATACCACTGATAATTGGCCACATATGGTATTATCAGATGATTTGTTACGCATTTGTCCCACCATCTTGTTTTTATTGAAAAATGGTATTACTAATGGCAATGATACTGTGTGAACATTATCAGTAGCATATAAATAAGTTCAGATGGGAATGAGAAATGTGGATTGTTTTAAAACCCTTTTGTAGCATCTAACGGGTTACAGTGGAAATAGGAAAACTTCTGACCAGTAAACTGAACCCGATTCAAATGGAAATTGAAAGGTTTAAAATACATAGACGTATACATATCTTCAAATGCTAGACCAAGTTTAGGCTATAGTAGTTTTTTTTATTATTATTATTTTACCGCTAAATTAAAAGGATGGGCGGATCACATGAGTCAGACGCGGATCACGTGATACCCCGGTTAATAGAATTGTTCTTGACTTCTTGCCTTCATGTTCAAACAATACATGCAAATAAATGAAGAAACGAACTTTTTTTAACGCACGGTAACTGAAGCATTAAACCAACTAAAGGATTTGTGTAGATGCACCGGTTCAGTTTTGAACCTTAAACAATTTTGAACCTTAAACAATTTTGAACCTTAAACAATTTTGAGCCTTAAACAATTTCGAACGTTGAGCAATTTTGAAGAAGAAACGAGTCAAGTAAAGGGAGGAATAACCCCGAGAAATTTGATCCGACAAACCTCCGATTATCGTAGGGGCCTGAGAATGTATCCAAAATAGACCAGAATTGATCCCATAGACGCTGAAGAAGGCTGGCAGTCTCTCTCACTACCCTAGCCGGTAACTGACTAATAGGGACTTTCCAGGGTCAAGTTCCTCAGTAAATAAATAAATAACTATCGATGAATATATAAAAAGAGAAAAATGTTAAGAGAAAGATGGTGGACATAAACACTAAAACACAGCCCAAAGCATAACACGTGAGTTAGAACAGGGTGAGATAAAACATGGCGATATTTACGACTGTCACAACTGGATGAATCAAAAGTATTCTAGAGGTGGCGAACTTGAAAATCACAATGTTTTAACGCACTACGTGATTACTACGGAGCTTCCGATTGTTTTTTGTCTGTCAAAAAATGTTATTGCTTCGTATGTTGAATAAATACTGATGCAAATCTATTTACGTTGCCTTTTGGACTTATATGTCAGACTGCCTGAGCGGGGAATCAAACCCACGACCTTCGATTCCAAAGGGTGAGGTCCCACCGCTGAGCCATACTGACACGCCCAGGCAAATAACATCATTCAGTTACTTCGTTGCACCCCGACTATAAATTTTGTGTCAGTTACTTGTGTCCTATGGCCGAACATTTACATTATTTTTAACTAGGTTTTTTTTTATAAACTCAACAATGTATCATAACACTTCAAGTCTGTCGTAACGGTATCTACTATCTTCCAATTTCGCAGAATCCTATTTTGCGTTAAAAAAATGTGCATTTTTGCAGAACTAAAGTTTTAGTTCATTGTTCTACGGAAATGGATTCTGCCAAAATGGATTTCCAAACTCGCAGAATCCATTTTTGCAGAATCAAATTTGCAGAAGAAAAATATGACCTGCCACTCCTTGTTCAGCTGTATTGAACATGACCCAGCTTATTTTTATATATCTTTATCACTTGTGCAAAAAGAATTATAACACGCTAACTAACTGTACATGAATGATAGGATCAGGTTCTCAGGAAAGAGAGGGGGGGGGTGAACCGAGTTCCGTGTTTCACGATTGCTTGCGTCATACACTTTAGGATCACAGAAATTTCGATGTGTATACTAGCGTCCCCTCAGTCGATGTTTTATGCTGGTTATACTGGTTAAACCAAAACAGTATCCGCCACTACCCATTTTAAATGAATGAAGTTTTTTTCTGGATTTTTCATTGATACGGGACTAGCAACACAGTAAGTCACATTTTTTACCTAAACTGGGTCATGTCCAACGCAGTTCATATTTGTCTTCTGCAAATTTGATTCTGCAAAAATGGATATAATTTCCGCGAGTTTAGAGTTCCATTTTCGTAGAATACTGACCTCAAAATCCATATCTGCAAAAAATAGACATTTTTCTGCGAAACTGGATTATGCGAAATTGGAGGTCACCGTCCTAACTCCATCCACAAACTAGTACGTTTCGCGTGCAACTCCATTAATTGCCAGTTACGAATAGCAGGAAGCGCTAACTGCGTTTAGAAATTAACTCCTAGTTAATGTCAGTCGCCTCGTCCGGATGGCTACAGTGTTTTTTTGTTTGTTTGTTTGTTTGTTTGTCCAAGGCTAAGGTGAGCGAACGATTTCAAATTCTAAAGACTTCCTTATGGACGGCATTACAAGTAATTTGCAGGATTCACGCGTGGGCAATTTGAAGAATTTGATGTCACAGAGCGAGAAAAGATAATCTTATCTTTTTTTAGAGGTTGGGTCTGGCTGAGTGGTTTGTGATATTTACTGTTGACATACGCACCGAGTTCCGTTAGCTTCAGCAGACCACGTGACATAGTCAAGGGCAAGCAAACCTAACTCGACTGCACCATGTTTCTGTTCATATGCCCTTCTAGAATTATTGTGGGGGGATGTTAAAACTTTTTAAAGTTATTGGTGGAATTTGTGATATCAGTTTAATCGATCCAAACCGCGCGCCCTGCTAGGATATTTTGCTTATATCGGTCTAATATCCTAAAGGGCCGTACATAAATGACGTCATGCATTTTTTTTCCCTTTTTAACCCCCTCCGGGGGGGAGGGGGTTAAAAAGGGGAAAAAAATGCAGTCACATTTTGTCACAACTTTTACTACCCTTTCTAGAGAATGACGGGGTAAACAATGGCGTATGCACATTGGCGCAATTGAGGCACGTGCCCTCCCCCCTTTACCATTTCCCCCTTTTTTTTCCCCTTCTTTGCCCTTTACGTAGATAAAATCATGAAGACAAATCATTAAGACAAAAGCAAAAACCATTTTAAAAAGGCTTTTTGAGGATCGCTATACTGACTTGTCATTTTCTGCCCTTTATGTTACTTCTTGCCTCTTGGAACAAACTAAGGAACTCCCGAAAAAAAAATAGTCCTCAACAATGTGTTCATTGCCCCTTTCCTTCAAGTTTGCTCGCCCTTCTCTGTCTCCCCCCTCCCCCCTTCTGAAATTCTGCGCACGCCCCTAGGAATAAATGTCGGACTTCCCCCTTCCCTCCAACCGACCTTCGTTACCGATGAGAGGGAGACAATTCGGGAAAATTCAAAATCTAGTTGTAAAATAATTCCGATTTTGTCCTCTGTCCGAAGAATGCGACGTATTTTTTTTTTGGGGGGGGGGGGGGGCTTTTCATCCCGTGTGGAAACAAGATTAACGTGTGACGTCATAAATTTAGTGACACCACCACCTCCCCCCCCCCCTTGTCCGAAACTGCCATACTTCCATGTGTCCCACCTCCCAAGCTCCGTTGTGTGAGGTCATTTTTTTATACGGTGCCTCAACCGATATCAGAAGGGTGTCATGTGTTCGTTGCGAAATGTTCGCTAAGCTATGCAGAGAAGCTGTCGGGGTGCTTCCGTTAAAGCATAAACCTTATTTCATAATGCTAATTTTAGCTGGCTGATGATTGCACGCTACCGTTACAATAACAACCAGGTCAAGCCAAATGCTTTGAGCACTTAACCCCTCCCCCCTCCCCTTTCACTTCCCGGTCTCCATCCTCTTTCTATAAGACAATTAATAATTATAGCACTTCTATAATAACGATCGCTTTCAAAACTGGTATTATCTTATAACGTAAAAGGAATTTTTTTCCGGTAAACTTAATGAGACTTACTTTATTATAAGTATTGCCAAAATTTAATAAAAAATTCTCCTACATTTTCAAAGCCGTAACGAGTGTCATTTTCAAACTCTAAAACTGTTTAATTATCCCAAAAAAATTTTGTTCCTATAAAATCTTCAAAGGTTTGCATAAAATCTTAAATGGGTAAGTATAAAATTCGCTTGCGAAACCCACATATTTCATGGGAAATATTCCAATAAATGATGTTGTAATTGTAAGCAAACTATTTAAATAAATAATAATAATATAAAATTTTTTTTAAATAGTTAAAAATGTAAATAAACAGAAAAATAAAATGGCTCAATTGTGACCATTACCAGACACTGTTGAAGCAGAATGCATTTATTGAGAGAAAGGACAAACTCGAAATTTCGGACCGGGAAACCGCCGATCGTGTTAGGGCCAAGAGAACGTCAAGAGTAAGCCAAAATAAACCCATAACTGCGGAAGTAACTTTATAGCCTCTCAGGCTTCTTTTACCCGCCCATATAGCAGGGAATTTGTCTTTTTTCATGGTGGCGTTCAAAACCCCATGATGAAATTCTCTATTTTTCCAGACCAATACAGACATTTTTCGCCGATGTTTTTTCGGTCGAAAGAAGAAGCAGTACAGGACCAGAATTTTTTTTTTTCGCATTTCACTCAAATCACAATAACTATAGTGTCCGCGACCTATCTTGAGTTCGCCGCGGAACGAACACAGATAATCGATTGTACGTTTTTGGTAGCAGAGTGCCTTGTTGATATCCAAGATGGTTACAAAAACAATGGCAGCCATCGATTAAAGTCGCCCCCTCCAGGAAGACGTAGCCGCTCATAAAATACTTGCAGGACTCAAGATACGCCGTGCACACAATACATCGCATCACTTTCTTAAATCGAAAGTAGCACTGCCCTAACTGGGACTGGTAAAGAGTCGAAATGCCGTAATGTGATAAAAAAGAAAAAAAGAAAAAAAACTAGAAACGCACTTAACGCGTAACGACCCCCATTACTTAAGACTAAGGAGTATTTGCTTGATCAGAAATGAAACAAAAAAGAACATGACAGTTCGAACTGAAATAAAGTGAAGGTTTTAGAGGTGAAAAGTGAAATTTACGAATTAGATATCCTACATTTTTGGAAAACATTCCGCATTTTCCTATTTTTTTTTTTTTTTACGTTTATCACACTTGGAGTGCCTACGTTTTATTAAGTGATCTTATTTTGGTTCATATTCGTTAACCACTGTAACAATTTCAGATAGGACCTGCAGCAGCGTGTTAAGTTTATTATTATTATTATTTTTTTTTTTTTATCATTTGTGACGACCTGCAAGACAACGTTGGAACAGGCTGTCACTAGTCGCTGTCCCTTAAGGCAGCTTCTCTGTTAAACGGACAGGTACAACAGTGGTTAATTGGTACCGTATTGCGTGGTAATTTATCTCCATAACTAAATACAGATGCAAACCTATTTACGTTGCCTTTTGGACTTATATGTCAGACTGCCTGAGTGGGGAATCGAACCCAGGACCTTTGAAATCAAAGGCCAAGGTTCTACCGTTGCATCGGTATTTAGTTATTTCTTGTGAGCCTGTGGCTTTCCCTTCCTTAAAAATTTAACTCCATGGCACGAAGACCGCCCGTCTATAAATAGCGCAGGTCTACGTGCCATCGAGAGCAGTCGCCACACACACACGACGGTGTGTGGACGTGGCTGAGGCAGGAACGAGAATCACCTAGACAACAGAGCCAAAACGACGTATTATCAGCTGCTATAGAAGAAGCCGTGGATAAGGCATCCAAAACGGCGTCAAAGGGCTGACCTAGTCCGGTACGCCACTCTTGTGCAAACGGACGGCATGGGGTAGGAGTAAACTGGAGCCTAAACAACAAACACTTGTCGACTCAGTCATTCCTAACCCAAAGCGCATCCCGTACCGTTACAAATTTAAGAATTTTTAATCGGCAGATTTGGCATCGATGCTAATTTTAGTGATAGTTTGGTTCATTACCTTAGGCTAATTGTCAGTAGCAAACTGACACAAAAATTGTCATGTAAGCTAAAAATAGCTACCGAAGCAAGAGAGTGTGCATTAAAGACTACATCGTGAGATTACAAGATACTCAGATCTCCGAAAGACATAAAAGCCAATTGCCTTGACTGGGACACGAATCCAGAAAACCCTGAACACTAATCCGGATGCTCTAACAGCTGCGCTACTGAGGCGGATCCTGGCAGAGACTCCAGCCGAGCTAGTGTCCGCGGCCTATCTTGAGTTCGCCCCAGAACGACACAGATAATCAATTGTATGTTTTTGGTAGCAGAGTGCCTTGTTGATATCCGAGGTGGTTACAAAAACAATGGCGGCCGTCGATTAAAGCCACCCCCTCCAGGAAAACGTAGCCGCTCATAAAATACCTGCAGGACTCAAGATAAAACGCGTACACAATAGTAGCTGTTCAACCTACCTCAGTGGTGACCTAAAGATCACAAACTTATACGAGGAGGGAAAATAACTTTGCTTATTGGCCTCCAAATTAGAAATAATACAAATAATAAGTAAGGAATAAATCACAAGGTAAAGGGTTTATGGTTAAGGGTTAATCACAAGGTTAAGAGTTACCGAAATAAAGAGTCGACATTAAAGACTGGCCTTGTCAGACTACAAGATACACGAATCTGAGAAAGAAAAAAAAGGCCTCGACTGGGATACGAGCCCAGAACTTCCCTCATACCGGGTTGGCGGCTTTAACCACTACGCAGACTCTAGCCTGGCTTTAGCCAGTGGGTACTAAGAAAATGCGGAGCAGACTTTTCTTTCATTCTTAGATTATAGCGTATTTTGTATTCTCACAAGGCCAGTCTTTAATGCAGACTGAAAAAAAAACTTAAATTTGTGGTTGAAGGGTACAAGTAAAATGGGGCCTCCTGACCGGCAAATAAAGCCACAAGCGCATACAAGGTCTCAATTTTAATTTTCAGCCGGTAACTTTCGGTCTTGGTCACAATAAAAATGATTTAAGATATAGTTTGTTCCACATTATGTTTTCAGAAAACTGACTGACTGACGCCACGTTTTCTTACACAATGAGTGCAAAAATCCGTAAACATCCCGTTCGTAAACGCTAGCAGTAACTTTGTTGAGTCTACAAGTGTTATATTCACATTTTTTTGCACTCATATTGCAAGGAAACGAGTCGTCATCCAGTCAGTTTTCTGAAAACATAATGTGAAACAAACTATAATAAAAACATCAAAATAGTGCTGCAACAACAGGAGCCACCTGTGAGTTCCACCATTTTGAGTTCCACTTTCAAAATGATGGAACTCACAGTGGCTGCTCCTCCTGTTGTTGCTGCACTATTTTGATGTTTTTATTATCTTAAATCATTTTTATTGTGACCAAGACCGGAAGTTACCGGCTGAAAATTAAAATTGTCACCTTGTATGCGCTTGTGGTTTTATTTGCCGGTCAGGAGGCCCCATTTTACTTAATGCAGACTGATTACTTCGTTAATCCTTTAACTTGCGTATTTGCTTTATTAGTTGCTTACGTTATTTTTAGGGTGGTGGCCAGGAGGCAAATTGCTTTCCCTCCATGTGTATGTTTGAAACCTTTAAGTCACCTCTATAGGGCAGTGACACGACGGAATATTATTGTGTATAACTCTATGCTGCAGCCAGTAACTGGGTTAGCTGCAAGGAGCAATGGAGGGAGAAAGGAAGATCGTCTTATTGAAGCCAATGCTATTAGACTGGATTTCTTAAGCCTATAACGCGCAATTTTTGTTGCTGGAGAAAACAACGTTCTTTTAAGCCCAAGAAATCCGCTCTCAAAGCACTGTCTTGACTAGAAGTGCCGTTGTTTTCCGTTACATTTTAATCTGGTGCACCTTGTAGCTATTACCTCCAAATGGTGTCTCGTAGCCAATATGACGTCAC
>JAHWFP010186373.1:0-28208 GCA_023313725.1 Lithobius niger | reverse complement strand
GTGAAATGGACTGAACAACTGGAGGTGTGAAATGGACTGAACAACTGAAGGAGTTGAAATATGGATTGAAAAACAACTGAAGTTGTAAAATGGACTACAAGTAAAGGAGTAGTGAAATGGGCTGAAAAACAACTGGAGTTGTTAAATGGACTGAAAAACTGAAGGAGTTGTAAAATGGACTGAAAAAATGAAGGAATAGTGAAATGGACTGAAAAACTGAAGGAGTAGTAAAATGGACTGAAAAACAACTGAAGGAGTTGTAAAATGGACTGAAAAACAACTGAAGGAGTTGTAAAATGAACTTAAAATGAAACAGATTATTCAAGGGAAATTGCAAGTGATGTTAAAATAAGTGACTCTCCAAAAAGAAAGCATCGGCGTGGTGGTTTTCGTCTCGTGGCCGGTCCAAAGAACCAATTTTTTTTAAAAGGTCGAAAACGCCACCATTTTTATAACCGCCCACACACAAAAAAAAACAAACCTGGTCCCAGTTTCCCCTAAACTGTCAGCTCTTAAGTTACCCTGTCATTACCCTGTTTACATTTTCTAGAAGTTATGAAGGGAAAGTTAAGTGTTCGATTGGTTTATTGTCAAATTAAGTGATTGGTACAATGTATTGTTCTTAGGGACAATTATTGAAGAAAGCAGAGAAAGCTTCAGTTTTTTTTTTTTTACTTTCTGAATTGCTCGTACTTTGCTAGCTCAGTCAAACGCTAAACGTTCCATTGCTTGCTTTTTGCAGACATCATAACTCCTAACGGCTTGAATGTAAAGAAGTTCAGTGCCTTGCACGAATTCCAAAATTTGCACGCAGTTGCCAAGGAGAAAATCCATGATTTTGTTCGCGGGCATTTCTACGGGTGGGTTTTGCACATTACCTTCTTAGAAAAGACTATTGTTAATTACCAGTAAGTGTGTTTTCATTTTGTTTATGACTGTGTTTCTTTTCTTAGCAACTATGACTTTGACCTTGAAAAGACGCTTTATTTCTTCATCGCTGGGCGCTACGAGTTCAGCAACAAAGGAGCGGACATGTTTATAGAGTCATTGGCGAGGTTAAACCATTACTTAAAAGTAAGTTCTAACAGTTTCAGGTACTTCCTGTATAATTCTGAATAAAAGACGACTCAAACATAAGACGAGTAGCATTTTTGGGCACGTTTATTCTAAAGTAACAACTGGCTGCGATAAGATAGGTGACGTTAGCAAGACTTTCGTAAAGCTTTGTATTACATTTATTGTTTGTATACGAGTAAATTCACCTGTACTGGATTCAAAGTCCGAAATTTTAATAACATTCATTTTCGACTGCTAACTGAGGCATTTTTCAAAATATTTTTAGTTTTTTGCTAAATAATCCAAAAACAATTAGAGCTGTTGCCTTGAGATAAGCATTATTGGGTATATCTCAGAAAAACTATTCGAATGGTTTATTCAAACATCAAAATTGATAAAAATTTGAGTTATGGATTTGCATGCGAATATTAAGACGATGCTTCTTTTTAATGGCATACTTATGAAAAAAAGGTCCATCTTATATTCGGGATTATACGGCATGTACAAATGCTGTAGTACCTTAATTTTCAGCGATATGCTTTCAATTACCATGTATAGGAGTAAAAATTCCTGTATTATGGCCTAATACTTTATTGAGATGACGTGATGGGGCTTGAACCAATGAACTCAAAAGTTACAACTTTCATTCTCCTACCATCGGAGCCATTCCTCCCAGACCATATTAAAGACTTTCCAAACCTGTCACTTAGTTGTAGCCAGGACTCCGTTTAGTAGAGGATTCTTTGATCATTAGCCTTGTCTACTCCCCTGTGTTAGTGGCAGCAGCAGTTTCTCTTCATTTTCTACAATTATGTAGCTTTCATAGAGGTAAGGTTTGTTACGGCGTTGGAGAGAGTTGTCCGGAGTCAAGTAGTGATAAAACGTAAAGTGGTGCACTGAATTTTACGGGCCTACTCACTGTGTTAGTAATAGTGTTCGTAGCTGGCAAAGTATGGAATTTGTCTTTGCCTTTTTCCAGGCCTTGAAAAGTATGAAATTCTGACAAGATCTTCAGTATACTAAAAGTAATGTTCAAGGCACAATTAGATTATTAAATCAGCGGTTTTTTAATGCTGTAATCTAATTTCTACCAATACTATTTCTACTGATGCGATATTGCATATCTGTTGCACCGATTTTATTCAACTAAAGGTTCGTGTTGAATCGTGGCATTCTGAAGGCAGGTAGGAAACACGAGTTCTTGACGCCGACACCGATTTCCTTCAGGATGAAACTTCCTGTTGTGTTCCAGTTCCTAAATCATTCAGCAGGCAGTTCTACATCAAGTGTTAGTGTGGTATGTGTAAAGAATCGCTAGAAATATGGTTCCAATTTGATACCAATGCATTGAATAGCTGCAGATTTACCAAAATGGATTTGTATCAGTATAGGCTTAGTAAATTTACATACATATGTGGTATTTTTTTTCTGTAATTGTTGAAGGTGATGAAGGTGAATATATTTTTACCGAAAGTTTTTTTGTGTTGCACATTCTTGTGTAGAGTTGTTCGTTAGTGGTTTTTGTGCTGCAGCATGTGACGTCAATAAGTATTAAGGCTGTACCGAACGAGAATTTTTCAGCCGAACCGAACCAAACCGAACAAACCTTAAATAAGCCGAACACCGAACACTTCCGAACCGAACAAAAATGTACCAAACCAACTTATCTTAAACAAAAATGTAAAAGAACTCTGTTCACAAAGATTCATCGAAGCACAAGTTTCTTATCAAATGTATGTAATTTCACATGGACTTGTGAGTCCATAGATATTGTAACTCTGTTAACTTTTACATTTTCCCTTATAACTTCTGAACCGTTAACGCTAGGAACTTGTGGTTTGGACCATCAGAAAGCTGGCGAAAAAACTTTACATGGTGTATTCAAACATCAAAATCAGTCGATTAGAAGTAAAAATATGTTCGGTTTGGTATTTTGCGTTTGAAAGACCGAAAACCGAACCGAACACCCTCTGTTCGGCCGTGTTCGGTTCGGTACAGCCTTAATAAGTTTTAAGTTACTACTGGAAGCGCTACTTGTCAATATTTGTGTTACTTTTTTTGTTCCCTTAGCAGGTTAGTGTACAACCAATTAATTGGAAGAATTTACAAAACACATTTATGAGATAAGACTTGCATTGCCACGTTTTTGACAAGCGAACAAACATGCTTTCATTTTTCCCAGTGTGCATCGCTTGTACATTCGCTGTATGAAACTGGCGCCATCGCATGAGCAACTACACTGATTAAAAATAGCAAAACAGCAATGCTAGGAAGCCCAATACATTTAGGCGTTAATGTAATTTTCTACAATGCTCCCTCTTGTTGGGACTTCACTAATTAAAAAAAAAACCTAAAATATAAAAACAGGAAAAGTTAGTTCTGAGGGTTTTGCACCAGTCCCAAGGATTTATGGAGTTATCTTCAGTCTTTCTCTTGGGAAGTGACTTGGTTAGATATTGGCACAATTTTCACATGATGGCACATAGTTGAAAAACAGTCGTCTTCTTTACTAGGTCCTGCAAGAAGTGGTACCTTAAGTCAATATGGTTACTTGGCTTAGACGTTATTCTTGGCAAGACATATCGCCCTTTGGTTGCCTACCAATACCTTTGTATTCTTGCACAAAATTGCTCATACCAATCTCGTTTAAAAAGCTTTTAAACCACAACACTTCTTTGGAGGTTTAACACACCTCGAGGTACACGACCTCAACTGTAGAAAATGCAGTAGCCACTTGCTTTTTACTCCGCCACGACACTGCAGCCCTAACGAGCAGGCAAACAAACATAACCGCTATACAATGTACGGTCAGTTGCATCGGATGCCAGTCGGCGTCGGAATAAAATTGGGCCGTGGCTCCAGTTTTATAATATAGTCCCATATTCTTAGTCTTCTGAAGATGTCTCAAAATATGTAATAAGCCACTCCAGTGTTTGTCTTTTGCGATGTTGTAGAATTGGCTCATGTATGATACCACATAAGCAAGGTCTGGCCTACCACCATTTGATTAGTTTAATAGGCTTCCGACTAATTCTCGATATGGCTCGTCTGTATTCTTCAGCCTTCTTCTTTCCTGTTGGTGTACTTCATTGTAGGATCCAGAGGTGCTGATGTTGGCTTTGTCTGCTATTCAGAAGGTCTTAAAACTTCTTCGGCATTTGAAATCTGATTTAAACATGCTGATCCGTCGGGCAAATGATCAATCTTCATAGATAGGATCTCTCGAGCTTCCCCAAGACTTCTTACCTTAATCCTCTTTTGCATCTTTGATTTGAATCAGTTTAGTACTTCTGTAGCAGATTTGTCATCAACATATACCTAGTACGAGACCTTCCGTTAGGTTGAAGTAGACACAGGGCTCTGCTTTAGACTCGTGTAAGCTTATTCCTTCAGGAATTGGTCCAGGCATTCATTCCATTCGATTCATGATCGGATTGCTGAAGATCATATACTCCTCCCTTAAGCAGGCAGATTAGGGGTGTGCGAGCCCCGAAAGTTTCGAGTCGAGTAGAGTTTCCTATCTGCTCAAACTCGACTCGATATAACCCAACCAAACTCGAATCCGGTGAAAATGCGATAACTTCGCCAATTTTTGACCGATTTTGACGTTCTAATATACCAAATTCATCGTCTCGACGAGAGCTTTCCGGTGGTGCGCAGTAAGAGCCTCTAGCTCAAACCATTTTAAAGATATATCCTGAAAACTGGAAAACTAGTTGTAGACTTGACTCGTACAGTCCATTAAGCAGCATCTTAGTTATTACACTAACAAATAAATAAGACACTTGCAAAATAAGTGTTGACCAAATACTTGAACTCGGCTCGATACTCGATTCTTCTGTTGCAAGCTCGGCTCGACTCGACTCGACTCGAATTCAAATTATCCTACTCGCACACCCCTAAGGCAGACATAATCTTCTCTTCCTCTCTCTACGAAGGGGAGTGGCTGCTCCATGTTTGTCTCCTCTTTTAGTGATTCATTTTCGTAGGCCGCAGTATCTTTTTGATCTTTTTTGATCTCAGTAAATTGCCTGATGTCATTGGCGGCGTTAAGTGGTTTTGATCATTCTGTCTTGCGTTTGTTTGTTTTTGTTTTTTTAAATTATTTCACTTTTTATAATGCCCAAAAGGGGCGATTTAATGCTGATCAATTAAAGTAAGTAATGTTCGTTTGGTACACTGTCAACCCTGCTGTACGGCAAGTGGAATTAGTGTCCTATTAGTTTTTAGTTTTATTACTGGAGCAAATGTTTCCTTCTAATCAATGTTCTCCAATTGCATGTAGCCTCGTGCAACAAGTCTGGCTTGGTATCTTTTGAGATTTCCTTCTTGGTTATTTTTCCTTTTGAAGACCCATCTAGATTTGATTTCATGTTGGTTGTTTGGCCTTGGTACCAGTTGCCATGTCTCGTCTTGTAGATTTTCCATTTCTTCCTCATTGCTTGCATCCAGTTTGCTGGTTCGGGGTCTCTTAGATCGTCTTCCTAGTTATTTGGTTCTGGGCTTCTAATTTGTGTGAACTGCATTATATTTCATTTATAAATCTCTTCTCCGCTTGCCTTAAAGATCGATGGACGGTCAGTTCTACATCTTTTAAGGGCAACTGAGTACGATCTGAATCTTGCCGCTCTTCGTTGTTCAGGTCTAGGAATATTTCGTCGCGATTGTCTTGGATAGTCTTATTTGTGTCTTCATCTTGGTCGGGTTGCATCTTCCCCTGCAATTGGGCTTCCACTTCTGGATTCTCAATCTGTTCAAGTTCTTGCTCTTGGTCGTCTTCTGTTCCAAAGTTCAAACGGTTTTCTTTAGTCTCGCTTCCAAGTGTGAATCGTTTCGAAATGGAAACACATCTTCAAACCTGACGTCACGACTGATCACTTTCATTTTGAAAGTCCCGTATCCTGTAACCCTTTACGCCATGTGGGTAACCAATAAACAGTCTTGATTGCTCTGGGGTTCAGCTAGTTTGGTGGATGTACCTTCCAACTACACACCAAGCTATACATCCAAAAACTACAAGTGTTCAGTTGTCTTGTCTGTTTATTCCAAAACGATGAAGGGCTTCTTTCTCCTAGGGTTCTGGACTGGCAAAGATTTCTGACTTGACACGCTGTGTAGGCCGCTTCGGCCCATTGGTATTTTTGGTAATCCAGATTCTATCAACATGCACCTTGTCATATCTAGCAGTGTTCTGTTGTACTGTTTCGAAGCGCCATTCTATTGTGGATTTTCGGGTACGGTGCACTGTCGCTGGATACCGTACTTCTCTCAAGTATACATCAAACTCGGAACTTTTGTATTCCCCTCCATTGTCTGGTCTTGATTTTGACATTTTGAAGGTTCCCTACTTCTGGTTTATACTTTTCGAGAACTCCGTTCTTCGCTTCCATGGTATATACCTTAACGTATCGTGAGTTGTCTATCAAAGTCACCAGGTAATTTGCCCCTTCTTTAGATTTACGGGTGATTTTACCTATCACGTCAAAGTGAATGAGCTCCAAAAGCTGAGTTGACGTATCTACGTGTCCTTTTGGGAAAGGTGTTGTGCGTAGTTTCCCTTTTATGCACGTTTCACGTAATCGTTTGTTTATTTATTTTCCATTTCTACAGTATTGGACACCTTCCTCACTGCAGTCTAATGGAGGTCTCTGATGCCATAAGTCTTTTGGTTGTCCTTTTACTACTCTAGCTGTTTGAACTTCTATCACTTTGTATTGTCGGTTGACTGTTCGGGCATACAAAATGGTGGGTCCATCTTCATCAGTGACTTCGGCTTCACCGTTTTTAAAACTTATCCAACATCCCATTTCTTCTTCGTAGCACAATGTACACACAATTTCGAAATAAAAGATATTGGTACCAATACCTGCACATTTTTGATAAGATATATTTATTTTGAAATTGTGCTAATCATCTTCTTAGCACAGTACTATAAGCACAATTTCAAAATAAAAATATCTTTACCAATATCTTCTGCAAATGTTTGATCAATATCTTATTGCGAAATTGTGCGTGTACTGTGCTACGAAAATGATTTCTGAATTTCAAAGTAAGCGTTTAGATCCCATTGCTTCTATTCGACTTATCGATAAAGGTGTCCATCAAGATTTGGAACGTAAAGTATAAGGCTGTACCGAACCGAACAAACCGAACCAAACATGGCCGAACAGAGGGTGTTCGGTTCGGTTCGGTGTTCGGTCTTTGAAATGCAAAATACCAAACCAAACATATTTTCACTTCTAATCGACGGATTTTGATGTTTGAATACACCATTTTGAAGGTCTTTTCGCCAGGTTTCTGTTGGTCCAAACCACAAGTTCCTAGCTCTAACGGTTCAGAAGTTATAAGGAAAAATGTGAAAGTAGTGGAGATTTTTTTCGTTTAAACAGAGTTTCAACATCTATGGACTTACAAGTCCGTGTGAAAATACTTACATTTGTTAAGAAACTTGTGCTTTGATAAATCTTTCTGAACTGAGTTCTTTTACATTTTAGTTTAAAATAGATTGGCTTGGCACAATTTGGTTCGGTTCGGAAGTGTTTGGTGTTCGGCTTATTTAGGTTTGTTCGGTTTGGTTTGGCTGACAAATTTTCGTTTGGTCCAGCCTTAGTAAAGTACATTTTCATACTTCCATAGTATGCTTATTTGTAACTTCCATATGGGTGATCTTGCCTTCAAGTTTGTGAGTTTGTTCCTGTGAGAGGTCATATGGTCGCTTATTGCACTGTCCAAATACAGCGTAATTTCATTTTCTGTAAGACTGTTTGCTGTTAGTAATGCTTTATCAACTTTCTAAGCCACTTTGGAAGATCTGGCTTGCTCTGTGTTTTTTTTTTCTTCATTTGGCTTATATTTAGGCTTATTTGCCTTTTCTTCATCACATTCTCAAGCAATGGGGCCAAAGTTTCCACAGGCAAAGCATTTCACTTTGTGTTTGATTTTGCTTTGGTTCTTCTTCCCATTAATTACATCACTTCGTCTTTTTTTGTTGCACTTTTGTCTTCGGTGAGATCTAGTCTGGGTCGCGGTTTTAGTTTTTGAGGCCTTATGTTCGTCTACATTTGTCTTGGTCTCTTCATTTGGGTTTACGCTTCTCTTCCAATAATAACCTAGCTTTTACTATTTTGGTTCTCAGATTTGCTTCTTGTATTCCACGGTCAAAATTATGCCTCATAATTTATGGGTAGGCCCATTAACTTGACAAGAGCAACTTCCTTGTCATTAAAACTGTAGTCGCACAACTCTCGTCTTCTGTGAATGTCCATTATACGGCTTAAATAGGCATTCATTTTCTCCGTTTTTCGTGTTTGTTAAAAAAATATCTTATCAGTTGGCTCGCATGCAACAGTTCATACTTGAATGCATTTCCTCCAGATTTTTCTATGCCTCTTTCAAACGAATGCAACCCTCCGATGTCGTCCAAGTACCGTAAATCGTGGATTAAACGCCCATGGGCTTACGCAGTTAATTTGGCAAAAATAGGGGGTGGGCTTTAAATCGAGCATTATCAATTTTCTAACCTTTCTGGACAGAACCTTTCTATTACAGAAAATTCGAAACTTTGAACGATCTCTGAAGACCAATTTTTACATCCTTTTAATTGCTGTAAAGAAGGGAGTAGGCTTAGGTGAGAGAAAAGAGAAAAGAGAAAAGGTGGGCTTTAACTCCACTATTTCATGATGTTGACTTGACAGCATTTTAGGGGGTGGGCTTTAGCTTCAACTGGGCTTTTAATACACGATTTACGGTAGTTGTCTTCTACTGCAAGGAATAAAAACGTCATTGTCGTTTATTTTCTCTTTAGTCCCATTGGATGTCACGGGGCCGTATCCCGGCTTAACGGCTTTCCAAGCAGATTGCCACACTAATGCGGCTCTGTCAATGCATTTTAGTTTTCTGCACTAACCTTAGGAATTTTGACTTCATCCGTCGAAGTTGCCATGATCGTGTTTAATTTTTTTTCGTCGTCTTTGCGTAAGCGCTTTGTTACGGACAAAAAAAAATGGCTGGTCTTCTTTCTTGCACGTATTGCGATCGCTACTTTTTCCGGCCATCTACCTTTTAAAGTTCAATACTCACGAAGCGCAGTTAATGTGTGCTTTAGGTCCCATAACCTGTTGCTTTTTTTCCTCCCCTTAGATTAGTTCACAATTAATTGATTGGACAAATTTATATGAAACTCGTTTACTAGTTACGACTTGCGCTGCCATGTTTTTGACGAGCGAACAAACATGCTTTTCCCAGTGTACATTGTGCGTCATTTGTAAATTTGCTATATGAAAGTGGCGCCATCGCGCGAGCTACAACTACAGAACAAGGCTAGGAAGCCCAACACATTTAGGAGTTAATGTAAATTTCTAATACAATTTGCACTAGGCAAACTACTAGTACATCACTCCAAACGCAAAACTTTTGTTTCCAAGTCAACCATAAATGTGCTACTCATCCAGTATTTCCCACCTTACTTGGCCCCAACAATGTCGAAAGTTTGCCATGTAGCGCAAAGCATTTGTGCCAAAGTAGGCATCTGTGTAATGCTGTTCTGCTGGCCCTTACTTGCTTTATTCTCCTACCTCCTGTGTCTACTGCTGGAATGGAGGCCATCCATTTTCTTACTGTTTCCCATGGCGTAAACACCTACTGCGAACTACTATTATGTAATTATTAAAAGAAACTACATTTGCAGTACTCTTAGGGCCCCCGCTCACTTGGCCGCTGTGGCCAACGAGAATGCTTACGGTGTATGTAGCAACGCGCACTTGGCCGCAGTGGCCAGTCTGTCGCCGCAACCACTGGGATCCCGGGCGGCGTGCAGGCGGCCACAGAGCGACCATACTTGCTCCGGGTTCATTTTTCACCGTGTGATCGAGAATTATCAATGAAAAACTGACATGGCTGCGCGGCATGTGGCCGTGTTTTTTGGCCGCTCAGTGCTCAGGTGCCCTTAATGTTAAAAGTAAGAACTTACCAGTGCCACCATTGACATCTAGCCGAATACTGAAATTTAAAAAAAAAGTACCATAAATCTTGTACAGAATGCCTGCTTTAGAAAATACACCCCCCCCCCCCCTCCCCCAAAAACATAACTGCTTTAAAGTTTAAAATCGAAAATATTCCTGCCACAAATTTACTGAAATCACCATACATTTACGAAACCAACTTTATATCCTAAGTGATTTTCGATCGTTAATGCCTATGCAAGTTTGCGCCGCCATCATCTGGAAAGTGGTGTAAATTTGGCTTCATTCCATGCAGGATTGAGTGATCCGCACCAACTTCCAGAATCTCTTGCCTGGACAGAAAATGATGCTAACTTCAAACCAACTTCCAGAAAATGGCGGTGCAAACTTGCACAGGCATTAACGATCGTGAATTGCGTTGGATATGTAGTTTTGTGTCCTAAGATATTAGTTTTTACTGTGAATTGTGTTGGATTGTGGACGTGTGACGATCTAATATACCGGTTGTGAATAAATTAGAATAAAGGCTTATTGTTTTGCTAGACTGAATCTCGATCATTTACGTGAACGATCGCATAATCGCTGCATTTTCTGTGATGGGAGTAAGAGGCTCCCTGGACAGAAGTTTAGAAAGTGGGTTGTGCTTTAACGACCATCCCCGATTTTTGTCAAGTTAACGGCGTAGGCGTTTAATATACGATTTGCTATAATTTTTATAATTTAATGTGTTTCCACTGTTGTGTACGAATCCTAGTACGATTGGTTTGGTATCTGCTTCAAAATATCAGTGCAGTCTTATTGTTTATAATGGTTAATTTACAAAAAGCAGTTTTTTTAAATTTTTGTTTGCAATTAGCCTATTAACCATTCAGATATTTGGATTTTTTTTTTATGTACGTAGTCGGCTGGGAGTGATATGACTGTACTTGCATTCCTCATCTTTCCCGCGCCAACGAATAACTTCAATGTCGAAAGTTTGCGTGGGCAGGCGATTGCCAAACAGCTTCGTGACACCATCCACGACATACAAACCAAGATTGGAAGGCGCATGTACGAAATTTGCCTTGGGTAAGTGGTAGTAAATATGAGCTGTGTGGGAGCATAGTGCATGTGTTTGGCTAGTCTCAATTCAGTGTCTTATATTGATTGACAAAAAAAAGTAAATTTTCCATACATTAGACCATAAAAAAAAATGCTTCTCAGGTCCCTTGCTGGTGACCCGGCTAAAACCTACATGTTCAGATATTTTTACCGTAATTTTAAGATTAATGTTATTGTTTTGCGTCTTCACTTCAATTGCACTTCAATTGCACTTCAAAAGCACTTCAATTGCAAAAGAAGTATTTTGAAAGTATGAAGTAAAAAATTAAAAGCCTGGTCATTGAAAATTTACAAAATGCCTAAGAAGCAAAGAAATTTTTCCTGGCTGTAATGTGTAAGACAGCTTTTGCACCAATTTAAAGGTCTTGTCGGGGCAATTAATGGGTATTGTCGAAGGTACTGATTATCCACCCAAAACCAAAACTGGTATAAGAGAAGCCGCCACATTTCAAAAAGGCTTGGCCGTTAAAGGTAGTGATATCATTCAACCAGGGAAAGGCCGATTAACGTGGCTAATAAGATTAATAGGATAACAGGATCACTTCTTTTTATGCAGTACCGAAAGTGTTCCAGTTACTCCAAACTAGCAAATTTTCGAATGCTTATACTGGCATTCTTCCTCAGGCTTGGGCAATGAGACGCACACGCACCAACTGTCCTACTTCCACATGAATGAAAACCGAAGTAAATCATCCGTACCATCGGTATTTAAAGGATAAGAGGAGTCCCTAAGCTCTGAGACAGTCTGTATGCAGACTGAGGGATTTCGTAGAATGCTATTAAAAATGAACCTGTACCCCTTAAGCGACCGTCCTAGTTTTTGGTACTCCATTTCTGATTTCTAAATCTATCACCGAGGACTGGTATTAGTGGCTCACAACCCTTCCGGCAACCTTCCACTTGTTTGTGGTAAATATTATTTATTATTAACCTTAGTGGCCTTTCCCTGGTTGAATATCACTCACTACCTGTAAGGGCCGACCGTTTTTGGAAACAAAAAAGGTCACACGGTCTTACCGTTACCTGTACCTTTTTTCTTGGAGGAATTTTGTGTCTAAATTAGCTGTTACTTCAGCAAAATTAACGGTTTGGTTTATAGATTTCTATCCTGTATATGCTTAAGTTTGTTCAATCCCAATTTTGAGCACAATGGCTAACAAACGGTGATTTTCGTTCGCTTCGCTCATTCAATCAGCGCATCCCCCTTCAGTTGCTCCTCTCGAAGTTAATGTTAATTTACGCGATGAAGCTGAAATAAAATTTCTCAATCACAGTTTAACTTCATCTACTTGGCCGATCATCTACTAGGCGGCAACACACTAGTATGTGTCGAGAGTAACCAGCAAATTTTGCACCTTAAAAACTAACCATAAGATGGCGTGGAATGAAACGAAAGTATTGATAAAGTTGAATACTACAAGTGAACCATCTTTGCAAGCACTTAAATGTCTCGCTATTAAAAATCTAACAGACCAGAATATCCAACTTATGAACATCCAAGAGCCGGCGCATCAAAACTTTGCCAAAATAACTACTAGAGAACTGACAACTGAGCGATGGTGAGTGGGCAAACCACTGTCAACAAAATATGTCAGTTGTCTCGAACAGTGCTAAATTCATAATGCAAGACTCAAAACCTCTTTTTCTGGAAGACCCGTGAGCCTGGTGAAGGCTTAAGACAAAACGTACGTTACTTACTGTGATCAGCCATGTTACATTTCATCAATGTAACGTGTAAAATTGATACAGATTTGGTCATGGTGTAATAATCAACTTCGTAATATTGTTCCAGACCAAAGTAAACTGAGCTTGTTGGCGCATTCAGATGAAGTTTTATTTTCAAAAACCTTTGGACAAACATAAAGAGGCTTCACTATATTATCTATATAGAAATCAATATCGGCATCGGTAACACTACATAGAGTATGGAATTGTGCGTCGGATTGTTGGATGTCGTATCGGAACATCCTTAGCCTTAAGTTAACGATTTCAAGGCATGTAATTCTACATTACAGGTTCAAATCCCACAAAATTTACTTAGTAGATAAAGGTCATGTTCAGGCCAGCTTAATGATTCCCAGCCAATATTTTCATTTTCATGTAGTAAAATAAGTTAACATTTGACGGGAATTCCTAAGACTTATAAGACTTTTTTTCAGCTCTAGTCTTGATGTACTGAATGGCGATGTGATTTATGTCTTTGATTAGTATACAAAACTAATTATTTCAGTTTAGACTCAAATAATCGACGTCACATTTTTAAGATTTTAAATATTCTATAGAAAAAAGGTCTAGTCAAGCTAAATATGAATAGCATGATCAAGAATACATTGTGATTTGTGATATGTATTAGGATTTATGCCATTCTTAACTTTTACCCCCCCCCCCTCCTTAATCGAGACAAATTGTGTGCAAGCAAGGGATGCAGGAGATAAGAGGGGGGGTTTGGATTTATTTTTTTGGGAAAACCAAGGACTTTTTTTTTAATTTCTGCATTGCTTACATTATCAACCAGCCATCCTTCCTTGTCACTAATCTAATCTCAGTAAATTAATTTAGGACACTTCCAAATTTCCGCAAAATGCAATTTTAGTATTGGTTGCTGTACAAAAATGGTGTACCGAAAACAAAATATGCAGGTTGCATAAGTCCTAAATGAAATACCCTGAGGGTGTGAAACTTGGATTTTATCAGTACTTGATTTCCTCCATGATCGCTTAATTTCACAGTTGAATTTGAATTTCACAGTAGTTCTATTAACAATGTTTTCAGTACTTGATGTATGCCAAACACGGTTTACATGTGTTAAGCACAACCATCGTTTTTGGACCAGTGTACCATCTTAAATGTACCGCCGATTCATGTCTTCAATGTGTACTGCAGTGTTTATTTTTTTTTTACAGTGGTCGACTACCTACTGGCAATGAACTCATTCTTCCAGAAGACGTGGTAAAATTAAAGAGATGTATTTTTGCTGCACATGTAAGTTGCTGTCAAAGTCTGTCGTTCGTTTTTTGCTTTTTTCTTAAACTGACGAGTGTGCTTTTTATCTTCAGCGTAATGAACTTCCTCCTATCTGTACGCATAACATGACAGATGATGCTGCGGATCCTGTCTTAAGTGCTATCAGACGCACACAGCTCTTCAATCATCGTACAGACAGAGTGAAGGCAAGTATGTGATGCTATTTAGCTAAAATACTGCAAAAAGGCTGATCAGAAGCTATACCGTAAAATTAGGGTTGTAAAAATCCATAAAATGCGCAGAATGGTTATGTTGAATTTTTCTAGTAGACTGACGATTAATCTAAACACTTCAATCAACTTCTTTAGACTGCAGTTTTCTATATGCCGACGGAATTTAGCATTCTATTTCTGCTTTGCTGTTTGATCTAGATTAAAGTTCTAGGAGCCTACCAGCCTCGCGATCCAATGCGCATCCGTTCTGCGCATCCCTCCATCTATAAAAGCGCCGTTGGTGAACGTAGATTCATCTTTTCTTGTCAACACCTCTGTATTGTTTTTCATAGTAAAAAATTTGTTTTGTTCCTGGTTTACAGTATCAATTTCTAACATTTCCACTTTTCTGGCAGCTGCTCCTAATTTTCGTGATTTTGTGCTCTGACCCCAACCAAGTTGATGCGCATAAATTCAGTGCCCTTGGTGTCTTTCAATGTCATCACAATTCCTAACTTCTGACATTTCTAGCTATTGGTATCTGTATAAAAGTTGAAATTACATTCTATTTGACTTTTCTTTGAATATTACTGCCCCCTCTCCTGTATCTATACAACAGCTGCATTCGGATGCCACTCTAGTCACCAAAAAATGGTCGTGCCCCCCCCCCCCCCTTACGTCTTCGTTATTTTCCACTGACATTTATTTGTCAAAAGACGGAAATTAACCTTCTAAATTTACACATTGTTGGCATAAAAATTAATAATACTATTCACGTACTAAATGGGTTGCTCGTAAACTAGCAAAAACCAGGCTTATTTTTACAGTTGCCAGTCCGTGAAAGAGATAAGGTAGTTAGTTACTGACTATGCATTCCTGCACCGCATGAAAAGGAACCTGTTGAGTTAAGGAATAACTGCATACGCTACACGATCGACTACTTCCGTACAATCTCAAACGGAAAATACTGCTCAGTTTTTGTGCTAATTTTCGACAGTTTTGAATTAAATCTCGCACCAGAATTAACTAACTCCTACTGTATTTTACTGCCTTGTGCACAAGTTTTTATAACATAATAAAAACTTGTGTGTTGAAATAAAGAAATGTGAACCAAAGAAAGGCTCATTTTCTTAATCCGTATTCGTTTCACCCTTGCGTTAATTCTGGTTTGAGATTTAATTCAAAACTGTCAAAAATTAACACGAATATTGAGAAGTATTTTCTGTTGGAGATTGTGCAGTATGGAAGTATTCGATCGTGTAGTAAGACATCGAAGTCGTTTTTTCATAAACTACGTAATAAAATTTAAATTACCGCCCCCTGCAGGACTTCTTCATGCAGTGCGATATCCCTTAGAGGAAAAGCAATGTGCAGTTAGCTGCAGGAATTACCTGCTTAGGTGTTCATCTGTGTCCAACATGTGGCAAACACAATGCATTCCATACCATAGATACAGATTTCGCAACATTCTGTGTGTATAAGCGTGTGTTGTCGCACACGACTTTATAATAAAAGTACAAAAAAAAAACGCATAGAAAGAAAATAGCCTACTGTAAATTTGAAACAAAGGTGAAGAAAAAATATAGAAAATGCAAGTAAATTTTTATGGAATATTTGCCACACTAGCCTAACTGTAAATCTGCCACTGCAGCTGTGCCCTGGTAATAGCAACGAGAACATTGCCATTTTGCCTTCTCAGCTGACCAGCCGATTCACGTTGGTCGTAAGTTACGGTACAAAGTCGTTACGTTTGCCCTAATTTCTGTAAAAGCACTTCCATATTTGCTGGGATTTTAATTTTTTTATTTTACACTGCGTATTTATTAATTTTTTTTGGGTTTCAGATCATTTTCCATCCAGAATTCCTTAGCCCTACCAACCCGCTTTTTGGTTTGGAATACGAAGAGTTTGTTCGCGGCTGCCATTTAGGAGTCTTCCCCTCTTACTACGAGCCATGGGGCTATACACCAGGTAGGGTATTTAAATAATGCAAATAGGAATTCTTAACGATAACTAACGGGTCTGTATCTGATATTCGGTTTTCGACAGTGTGGGTGTAGCTTACTTCGGCGGTGAAACATGTGCCGAGCATGTGCTTCTGAAACAGTATCTAGTGCCGAAGTTTAGACATTCCCCTCCCCCGGCCGGTGTCTCCCCCCCCCCCCCCCCCTTCCCCGGTTCACGTTTCTACCGACGTGCCTGCCTGTCCCTAGCAGCACGAAAAAAACATTTACCGATCCGGCACTTAAGAAAGTTTGAGAACCGCTGGTGTAGACTACGTATAGAGTGGAAATGTTACGTCACCTTGTGTTTGCTTTGGCATGCAAATAGCATCCAAAAATTGCTCTGCGCAGTGGTATGATTGAGGGTTGTTGCCCCAACGTCACGCTACACTTGTTAACACAGTGGATCGCAGCTCCTTCATTCTTGTACCTCACTGCTTCGACGTTCCATTTCATTGCTGCCTCGCCGTGTTGAAACCTCACCACATCGCAACTTTACTATTATGCACTGTCTCCGTCTTACCCCTTCGTCGTGTGGATGCTCCCCCGCATCGCCATGTGGCTTGCCCCGTCTCTTTGCCATTTCGGACTGTGCGGACCCCGCCCATCAGGAAATTGTCTTAAGACTTCGGACTATGTTCTCCCCCCCCCCCCCCCCAACCTCCTCACCCACCTGTGCGTCATCGTGTGGATTCTGGTGACTGAGATGGTTATCATTCGGGTGCTGAGGACGGTATTTATGGTGAAGGGGTTGGCTTCATTTGATGGAAACAATTTTCGGGTTCCATTGATTTCTATCTCCCTGGGATGTTTTACAAGGCTCAACCTGCACCAGTGGTTAATTCTGCAAATCCCCCGAGGACACTCTTTGCCAATTCCGATACTATGAAGGCCCCTTCTCATCATTTTCCCCAACCCAGTTGTTTTGCCAGAGTTGAGACCTAGCTGCACTGACGAGGAAAGATTACAGGAAATTTCTGTTGACGAGCCCTTGGCTCCTCACGACCCCAAGAAATGCATTTTCTTTTTCAACGCTTCGGGTTGGAAGCTCCCAAGCGTGCTCGGTACCATACCTTCCTTGAAGCAGAGTTCATCCATTCCCAGGTTTCAATGGAGTTTGATTTATCCTGCCGGCCCCTACCATGATCAAGACGCCGCTCAAGAAGGTGGCAAACGATGAGGAATTAGTGAGGCGGTTTCTTCGCGACTGTTCACACTTTGATCTCGCATTTTCTGCTTCGAAGGCTGCAATCGGTCCCTACCAGGTTGTACCTGTGGACTAAGAAAATGATTCGGTTTTGATGGATTGTTTGCATCTGCCCAAGCATGTGTTTTCATTTCAAGATGACACGTTCAATTGGATTTGCATCGCTTTCGAACATGGTCTTCCGGCGACTGGATGCATATCACGATTGCTTTCAGGATCCCTGTAGACATTGTTGTGAGATTACCCCTACTGCCTATTCACTCTTAAAAGCACACTTTTAATGATCGGCTGCTTGTTCTAGCGCAAGAGTTGCACATTAAGGTGAAGGCTCCTGCTGCTCCCAAACCCGCCTTGCAAGAACTCTAATCCTTTTCGTAGTGGCTCCTTTCGTCAGTCCTACGGTAACTCCTTTTCCCCAGCCAGGGTCAGGAGAATCTGGAAAAAAGTGGCTCAGGCATCATGTCCCTGCTTGGAGGTCAATGACAACGTGAAGGGAAAACATTTTTCAATAGTTTCTCATGGCTACGTTCTCCGTTTGTGTCGCTATCGTCTCTTTCGATGGGTCCATCACCGCGGCTATTGACTTGGCTACCCAACCAATTGCTGGCTGAAGTCATCTTGAAGTTGTTAGATAAGAGCCATATGTCGGTCGCCGGACGATTTCCTCCGGGTTCTACATCCCAGCGGAGGTGATCAAGAAGAACGGCGGGGCCTACATGATTTTCAACCAGTGGCATTTCGATGCTTTCCTAGCAACCAAGCACTTCAAGATGGAGACGTTGGCATCAGTCCCTGGCACAGGGCATGTTTACGGCATCCATCGACTTCGAAGACCCATACCTGCATGTTCCTCTGCATCAGTCGGTCTACCACCTGTTCCACTTCATTCTTGGCCGGCCCGGCAGACCATTTCAAGGTCATTCCTTTCAGTCTGGCGATGGCACTCCACATCTTAATGTCCGTTCTCCTCCCCATGGGTGCCTTCCGTCACAACCACTGGATCCGGTGTTACATCTGTCTAGGCGAATGGCTTTTTCGGAACAGGTATGCCTCGCTTCTCCAAAGTCTCCACATTTGCCTGTCACTGTATACGGACTCAGGGCTTGGGGGGTCAACCAGTTGAAATCGCACTTCTAGCCAACTGAGTTTATATTTCTGTGGGCGGAAATTGACCTTGGCAGCTTCCTGATCCGTCTTCTCTCCAGAGAGAATCTCGAATCTTCAAGATGCCCTGGAGGGTTTGTGCAGGCGATCCGGGATTACTGCAAGAGAATTGGGCGCACTCATTGGCTACATAAATTCTTGCGCGTGTCTCTTTCCGCTTGGGGCCTGGCGCACCGAGGCAAGACCCTACACCCAAACCCGGTTTGTCTACATCTTCACGCGTGGAAACTTTAATCCTTAACCTGTGTGCTGCTTGGTTTTCATTGCCTGTGACCCGTCGCCTTCTTCAGTGCCACAGAGCTTCAGCCCTGAGAATAAATGGCGATGGTGGCACGCCTGGTGTACTGAGCAAATGTTAATCCCTGCAAGCTATGTCGTCTTTGGCTGCCTTTCTCAACCATCTCTTCCAGGCTGGCTTATCTTATCGCCCACCGCCATTAAAGGCTACTTGTCTGTCTTAAACTCAGTTGTGACCTGCCTGGGTACCTCTTAAGGCTGGCAACAGCAATGAGATTTCTCGTCTGGTGGATGCCTTCAATAAACTCCGTCCGCATGTGTGGCGTTTGTTTCTCTTTTGGAATCTTGCTGTGATGTTGAATCCATATGAGCCCCTTCACAAGGCATTTTTACTCCATCTGACCCAGAAGACTTCTTAGTGGCTGTGGTCACAGCAGCTCGCCAGAGTGACTTGGCAAATTTTTCTAGGGAAGATGAGCATGTTCACTTCAGTAGGAACTGTTCTTCCGTTAGTCTCTGTGTGTTGGGTTTCGTGCCAAAAATCTGTGACCAGATATGACTGTGTCCCGTTTTTATCAAAGTCCTGGCTCCGGAACCTTCGACTGGTGAATGCTTACAGTGCCCCCTTCGCGCCGTTAAGGCTTGCGGCTTCGTCATTGCTGCATCAAGGCAGACCTCCCACATGCCTCAACTGTTTCTTCTTGTGGACCAAAACTCGGTTACTCCACTCCTACTCTGCTTCCACCACCGAAGATCGTAATCCGTCGCGTGTGTGATATCCGAATAATCACTATCCCCTGATGTATGTACTCATGAGTTAAAAGCGTTAGCTTCGTTTTGCAGTCGCAGCTGGTGTGCCTTTAGCTTAATGCTTGGTGCAACAAAATCACTTACCAGTTACTATATGCGTGATGTTAGTGGCTTGATTTGGCGGTGCACAAATCGAAAGTTCATGTAATGGCTCACAACGTAGTGGGCAAGAAGTAATGCATGGCTGCTTTGTATTTTTTTTTATTTTTCTTGAAAACTGGGAGCAGAAGTCTCAGAGTGAAGTTTGTGTTTTTATGTATTTTTTTTCATACATTAAAATGCTAACATGTAGCACTAAAAAACTTGTTTATTACAGCGGAATGTACAGTGATGGGTATCCCAAGTGTGACGACCAATTTGTCTGGCTTTGGTTGCTTCATGGCAGAACACGTTGCCGATCCCATCTCGTATGGCATCTACATCATCGATCGGCGATTCCGAGCAGCCGAGGAATCGGTTCAGCAGCTAGCCCAGTACATGTTTGACTTCACGCAGCTGTCGAGGCGCCAGCGCATTATCCAACGCAACCGCACAGAGCGCCTGAGTGACCTACTAGATTGGAAAAATTTAGGCATTGTAAGTTCATTTTGCTTTTCGTTTGCTTTTTGTGTCTATTCGTAAATCTCAAGTGCCACGTGATTGCATGTTCCCATGCTCCACAATCAGGGGTGCTCATGGTGTGAAAAAATGTGAAAAGTGTGAAAATTTGCTATTGGTGAAAAAAAAAGTAAGACTGTCCGATACCCCAATTTTTGTTTTGGTATCGATACTGATGCAGATACCATGGAGTTGACGGATGGTCCGAAGCGATGCGTTTATTGCTAACTCCCGAACTCTTGACATTTGAGTTTGCATTTCATCTTTTTCCGATCTTCCGCTACGTCAAAAAAATTCCAAATGGATTAGTTTTTGGTCATTTGATTTTCAATAATTCAGCCCCATACTTTCAAAAAATCTTGAGACTGGTGGGCCTGTGAAGCGCTAATTACCGCAACAAACGAGAATGTGATGTTGAATGAGACCTGCCATTGTGTCTCATAATACACCTGGATGGTATGGGTTGAATCCATGTAAACTTTCCGAGATGGTGGCCGCAGTGAAGGACAAACACCAAAGTTCGAGTCGATTCAACAACGATTAAGTATGGATAGGTTATCAAAAATCAATACAGATAAACTTAACCGTAATGGCAAAATGTACGCTTTAATGAAATTTTTAGGCCAACCTGCTCATGAGTTTGGTGCTAGTTTGAAGTCAGCTGTTTTGTGACGTATTGGCCCACAGTATCGGCGGAAATATGAACCGATCCAATAACGTTGCTAGTATCGGCATTGGAGAGTCTTAAAAAAGTTATAAAATGTGAAAAGAGGATGGTGCCGAAAAAAGGCAAAATGCACAAAGTCAGTAAAAGCATCTTGTAGAGTTAATTATGCGTACAATTTGCGTTAATGAATGTTTGCTGAGCAGTCTTTAGGTAGCTTGAAAGGCCAGACGAGGGTCGGTTTAAAAAATGCATGCCCCTGCCATTTTTGGAAAATACAGTTTTTGAAAAAAAACCCTCTTTGTGCTGACATTAGCTGGTGCGGCAGAGCCCGAGAAAACATTAAAGCCTAAAGCCTTAAATAAGGCCTGTGCACGCTAATGCACTCCAGTATACCATTTTCACCGGGTTGGAACGAGCTTTTCAACAGTGAACATTTCAAACCTCCAGCTTAAATTACTAACAAGTTGGTAAAAACTAAAAACATTGAATACTACATAAAATAAATAACATGTTCATAACATATTTTTTAGGCTGATATTTTTTGTAGCTGTCCACATCAAGGAAAAGGGGTCATTGAAATAAAATGTTTGGAGCTTCAATTTGCAAACTCTCCCTAAACCAAACATTTTGTTGTTGCGTGGCTTCTTTTTTAATCATGACGTTTTTATTGCAATTTGTTATACTCGGCAGAGCAGCACTTGTTGGCTCGGTTGCGTGTTTGGCACATCAGGCTTTTTTGTGCTCGACTTGGAGAAAAATATGTGCTTGCTAACAACTGATTTGGGTTTTTTTTTATTCACAGTATTACCGCAAAGCTAGGCAAATGGCTCTTAACATAACGCACCCTGAAGTGTTCGCTGAAGAAACAATGGTGGTAAGTTAATTTAAAGAAGCATTTAGCTTTCTCCCGCCTGCTTTCTGCATTCGTTGTTGCGTTTCCATTGGCTATCCTGCTTTTGCTTTTCTGCTTCCTTACCAACCTGTAGACGCTTCGACCAACCATTAGTACTTCCTACAATGACCTGCCTTTCTCACACCAACCTCCTTTTAAAGGACTTAAGAGCGCTCGTCCTGAAAGTTTTAAGAGCACTTCTGCTATTGAAATTAACAGCTCTTGTAGTGGTCAGATTTCTAAAGATGGTACTAAAGAGTGGAAGTTAATATGATACGAGATTGGTTCCATTGCTATTGGGTGAGTTGGCACTAAAACTTAAGTTGTGGTTAAGTTCTAATTCATTGAGTACTAAGGCTGTACCGAACCGAACAAACCGAACCGAACATGGCCGAACAGAGGGTGTTCGGTTCGGTTCGGTGTTCGGTCTTTCAAACGCAAAATACCAAACCGAACTTAATTCCACTTCTAATCGACGGATTTTTATGTTTGAATACACCATTTTGAAGATTTTTTCGCCAGCTTTCTGTTGGCCCAAACCACAAGTTCTTAGCTCTAACGGTTCAGGAGTTATAAGGGAAAATGTAAAAGTAGTGGAGTTTTTTTTTATGTTTAAACAGAGTTTCAACATCTATGGACTTACAAGTCTATGTGAAAATACCTACATTTGTTAAGAAACTTGTGCTTTGATGAATCTTTGTGAACTGAGTTCTTTTACATTTTAGTTTAAGATTGGTTTGGTACATTTTTGTTCGGTTCGGATGTGTTCGGTGTTCGGCTTATTTAAGATTTGTTCGGTTTGGTTCGGTTCGGCTGAAAAATTCTCGTTCGGTACAGCCTTATTGAGTACAGATGCATTTCCTGGCTAAAGTCGGTGCCATAACCAACTGTTGACTAAAGGTGTAGAGGTGTCATACAATCATAAGTAGGGATCGACCGAGTCTGGATATATCCGGATCCGGCGCCGGATAATGCAGCATCCGGCGAGATCCGGATTCGGCCATTATATTGAGCCGGATACCGTTTGCAACACAACCGAAACATGTCCCCGTAAACATGTAGCATGCCTCGGTAAAATAAATCGTAGTAAATTAACTAAGCGATCTACAGGTATAAAAAATTGCAGATGTAATAATTACAGTTTAAATTATTGCTAAGGACATGTAATTTCCGCGATAATACTAGGCATGATTTTGCAATTTTGCGGGATTTTGGTCCAATTTTGCGGTGATGATCGACTGCGCACTTATGGCTGCCTAGTGCCTACAGCATTGATTTATGCGGATTTATCTGAGTATTGAGTAATGCTTCGGTGAGAACTGCTCCAGAATTTTGTTCCAGTTAGCCAGTTCTCAAATATATTGGCATGAAAAAGAAGGAAATTTTTGCGGTAAATTTTGCGCTGTTTTGGAAATTTGTGGCATTTTGCGATATATACTAAATTTTGCGACAATTAATGTGGTGTTTTTGCTTCAGTTAGTGACTGTTTACCTACCACATCAAGAATAACTTTCATAACTCATTTAGAGAAAATGTTGCGAAATTTGCGATTTTGCAAAATCGCAGAAATTACATGTCATTAATTATTGCACAAAAATATACCTGGGATAATCGTATTAGGTTTTCATAAGTAAAAAAAAAAATTGAAGTTCGACTACGTAAATGGCTAAATGCGCTCGAAAATATTCACCTTCCATTGCTGAACATGAGAGACCTTGAAACGATCGTCGTCTGGTTATTCTTCCATTACAGCGTTGTTTATGGCTTCCGAAATCCTTTAAGGTTTAATACCGTAGAAGTAGTTTAAAGTTGTTTTATTTCCTAATTTATATTCGCTAACGTTGAAAGCAAACCGTTTACGGCCGTCATCGCATGGCCATCGCGTCCCAACTCCCAGCCGGCTGTCCGCCAAGAGACGCGCACCTGCTAGCTCCAATGGCTGTGACCTTGACTCGCTTCGTGTGACGTCACTTGTGACTGGCCCCCGCCGCGATAAGTGATTACGTGCTATACACGTGCCAATCGGGGAATCCCAGCTTTCCAACGGGACCAAGATGGCGGCCGTTCGTGTGTACTTTTGTTACGACAGCTCGAACCAGGGGCTAGTTTTAGCAAACAAAGCAATTTCACATCAATTTTGACGACACGGCCAACAAAAACATCAGTTGAGGTAATTAAAAGATATTAAATTAAAAATAAATCTAAAATACGCGTGCCAAAATACCTAATTCAGTCGGAATTACACCTCTTGTATGCAATGCCGGTTTTTCTTTCTAAACGGGACTTTGAATCCAGGATGCGTCGGGAGCTTTAGAAACGGGTTTGAAGTGACGATAAGTCGTGGTTTGGACGCCAAGGGGTTAAATGACGGCATCAAAAACTAGCAAGAAATAATAGCATGATAAACCAAAGATGACTTCCATGTTGCAAGAGTCGAGCAAGTTTTGTTCATAAAATGAAAAAAAAATACAGCTTTTTTTATGTTGGTTTCGTTCCTTTTTTTTTTTTGCTTCAGTCTTTGTTATACTGTGCGCAATATAAAACGGAACGAAAGTAATTTTAAGCTGTAAATAAAAGACCTGTTGTGATTGATTTTTTTTTAATGCAACCAAAATTCAATAATTTTAATCTAAAATAAATGCATGGACCACATACTGGTTTCACAAACATTGTAAAATTTTGCAAGTTATTTTTCGAAATGAAGCAGTAGGCTAATCAATGAGAAATCCTTCAACTAGAAAAATGTTTTCTGACTGATTAACCTAATGAGTGCTTTATTTGACTGTTTAAAAAAAAAATTGCAGAATTTAGCAACATAAAAACAGCTCCGTAGCCTACATGCAATTATACTATACTGGTACTCATAATCAGAGCCGGAGCAAGGCATTCGAGCGCCCGGGGCCAGTAGCCTTTTGAGCGCCCCCTTTGTCGCTATTATACAGCAGACTGATACCTCCCCTCCCACACGCCTCTTCCCAAATCTACCCAAATGAACGGTGTCAGAGATAATGCTAACACATTGAAAACACACGAATCATGAGGGGGGGGGGGGGATTGAGGCTTAATGGCGCGTCGACAACTTGGTCATTAGCGCCAACCTCAGTCACAGTGCATTGGTCAGGGTTGCCACTGCACCACACATTACAGAGAAGGGGTGAGGTGGGTAGGCATGAGACAAAAATATTTGTCTACGCATGAAGGATTACAATAATTGTATTTAGTTCATGATAGAGCTGCCCTCTGACTGGCAAAAAAAAACTAACAAGAACATGAATATGGCAACAAATATTTAACTATCGATTCGGAATTTGGGTACTGTTCACAATAAAAAATGTTAAACATTAAAAAAGGAGGAAGCTGAACTTTTAATTGTGGACTTCATACAAATTGTGGATTTCATACAGCAGCCATATTGGATGATTTTCCAACGTGATGGCTGTGTGACGTCCACTGTTTGTGGCAGCTCCAACTTTTTTTTTTTAGTGTTTTACCATTTTTATTGTGAACAAGTACCAAATACCTGGTCGAAAAATTAATTTATTGCCAAATTCATCCAAAGAATTCTATATTAAGAATCATTCTTTTCTTAGTATCCAAAGGGTGCCTATATACTGCTGCAACTCACAAACTATTTTTTCAAGAACAACTGCATTTAGGCTTAGCTTCGCCAAAAGAGCATTTATTAAAAGTTCAGCTTTTTTTTTCAATTTTTTTTTGGAGGTGGGCAGCATTTTCGGCGCCCTTTCACCTTTCGGCGCCTGGGGCGGCGGCCCCCTTCACTCCCCTCTTGCTCCAGCACTGCTCATAATAGCGTAAGACTTCGACATGTTTAATGTAAGAAAATAATGTGAAACAAAGCGAAAATTAACACAATAGCTGCAACCTATAAGGGGGAAAAAATAAACAAGCTTTTTTTCGTTTTTGTGTGTGAATTATCCGGTACCGGTCCGGCTCCGGCACCTAGATCCGGAACCGATCCGGCACTGACATCAAATTATCCGGAACCGACCCGGATCTGGCAAAACGGTATCCGGTCAATCCCCAGTCATAAGGGATGGCCTCAAATGGTAAGGGAGAGTTCACAAATTACTTAACACTTTCTTTTTTAGCAATTCAGACCCCCCCCCCCATCTCTTTGTAACACCAGTGTGACACTTGGAAAAATCCCCTAACCCCCATCTGAAAGCACATAATACATAACATTTTCTTATCCTTCCCCCCTCCCCCCAACAAATTGTATACATTTTTTGGAATGACTCAGTTTTATAAGCTTGTACATAGTTCGTACGAGTGTCATAATAACCAGTGATTTAAAGCATAAATTTCCAGATTTCGGGTTGTAGACAGAAGTTAAAGAAAGAAAAATAATTCGGTACTGAGACGTTAGCGAAATTAACCCTCTGGGCCCTAGAAGCCGATATATCGGCTTTACATTATATACGTTTGAGTTAAGAAAAGAAAACCTTAGGGCCCAGAGGGTTAAGAAAAAACTAGTGAAAAAAAGTAATGTAATGAAAATTAACGCGGTTCGTAACACTTCTGTCATACTACCCCTTCCACATCATAACAGACGATAACACATTGCAAAACCCCTATCCATCTCTAGACTTGACATAATTTGTGAATGCTCCATAAAAGAACGGGGGAATTCTATCCAAGGGGGGAGGTGGCTCACTTGAGCAGTGGCAGGTTTCATTGGACTCGCAAAAAAAAATCAGTTTTAGACCCTATACCTAATAAAATTGTGTACCGAAAAACGGTAAAAATGCATAATAAAATAGTATAAATAATACAGATGCAAACCTGTTTCTGTTGCCTTTTGGACAAACGTCAGACTGCCTGACCGGAATTAATTGGCCTTCAACCTTAGAACCCTACTACTGAGCTATACTGACATACTGACAGAGCCTCAGTGGTAGCACTTCGCCTTTGGTCTTAAAGGTCGAGGAGTCACTTCATACTCGGGCAGTCTTGACTTAAGTCCAAAAGGCAATGGATATAGGTTTGCATCTTTATTTGTCCCTAATTGAGCAGGATTTTCATTCTGTTAATAAAATTGTAGAAATAAGTCTTCACAGGTGGCTAGCCATGGTTTAGTGGAAACTATCTGGCATAGGGTGGTCCACAAAAAACGGACGACCCAAAATTTTCCTAGTCCAACTTTTCTAGTTAGCACCCCTGAGAACCAGGAGAGGACAAATCTTCTCGTTCGTTAGATGTGATTTCTGTTTTCTCCTGGTTCTGAGAGGTACTAACTAGAAAATTTTGGGTCGTCAGTTTTTTGTGGACCACCCTGTATAGTTCTGTAATCCATGCTTGAATAGCTATAAAAGCAGAAAATTAGGTGTTAGTGGTCACTTAAGCCAAGAGGTTTTTCCCTCCGTGGCTAGTCTCCCACTGACTCTGTTTGTCTGGCATCAATTCGACGGCATTTCACCAGGTAGTTCTGGATACCTCATTACCTTACGCTACTCCTCTTACCAATCCTGATTGCATGAAACATGGCTTTTAGACATTATTTGTTTACCTTAAAATCCCTGGTAAAGCACTGTGCATGAGACTCTTTAAGTCCTGCAGCTCTAAACTCGCCAAACCCATTTACCCTAACCAAATTTTCAAATCCAGTGGAATTTTGATTGAAGAGCTAGCTGCGTAGCATTTAGCATCCTTGCATAATGAATCCCACTGGATTAGAAAATTTAGGAAAAATACACGTGTTTGGCAAGTTTTGATCTGTCGAACTTATTCATCTTATATGGTGAAACCTTATTAATTGTAGTTGTGGAATAATCTTCGCTATTTAAACATGGACCAGGAGACGGTTAAATTTTCCACGACCATTGCCGCCACAGTCGTCAATTCTTATTAATCATGTTTAGGTAAGGAAAGAAACAATTGCAGAAAGCAAAGAACTTGTGCGCCCGGGCTTTTACGGCCCACTCCTTCTAAGACCAAGAAAACCTTGGAAGAGAAGGTCAGCTTTTCAACCTAAAGCCTCTCAACCTGACAATCAAGATCGGTCACTTTATAATGGAAACACTGGTCTCTATAAAACGAAACCTAAAATGGAAAGATAGGACGTTCACCATAGTTGTCAAAGACGCATACCTTCGCGTACCCCTCCACCATTTGTACCAAACCTCTTCCATTTCATTTGGAACGGGAAAGCAAACTAATAACAGACTCTACCATTTAGTCTCAACGCAGCTTTTGAGTGTTTTCACAGCCGTTCTGTTCAGAGACTTGCAGGTTCTGTTCTCCAGCTGCAAGTTCTATCACATGCAGACCAAGGCGACCAACTGCTAAGAAATCACAACCCAAAACAACTGATGCAAGAT
>JAHWFP010186370.1:5263-22150 GCA_023313725.1 Lithobius niger | reverse complement strand
AGATTTAACGACTTCCCGCTTACGCTTCCTGCTAGAAAACTTGAGACACTTTATTTATATTGTCGAGTACTTTCCTTAGTGTATGTAACATATACCTTTATTTTTAAAAGTTTTGAAGAAAATAGCGAATAAATAGATATCGTTTCCATTTTGAAAGGATACTTTCCCTCACCCTCTCTCCTCACCCTATTTACGCCACTAGTTGCTTTTAGGGTAGAATGGGTCGGAAAGTTTTACAGGTATCTTCCTGGTATGGACACGTCGTCATTAGTGCATACACCAAAAGGTAAGTTTATCGTGATTTTGTCAAACAAACATTAATTTAACGAGTGTTCAAAACATGGAACTGCTTACCGTTTCATTTATTTTCAAGCGTATTTTCAAGCGTGCATCATATTCCATTGCCTTCGTTAAAAAGTAGCATTGTAGAAATTCGTACAACGGTAATCATATTCGTTTCGATTAGTAGCCTATTAGTAAGGCAGCAACAAATACACAGGGAAAAGTAGTTCGTATTTTGTTAAATCAATTATACAGAATCAAGCGGCTTATAACACGGTAATGGCTTTCTACAGTGTTATTTCTTTACAACCCATTTTCACCTAATCTCTTTATTATTACAACCCCAACCCAAATACCAGCATGATTAATAGTTGAACTAGAAGAATCCCGTCTTCCGGATGGTGTAATAAACATGTGTTTTTTTCTGTCATGCATATATGCATACTTCATGAAAGTAAGATTCTTTAATCACTATTTTGCGCATAATGGCTAACAAACGCTGATTTTGGTTCACTTGGCTCACTCAGTCAGCACGTCTCCCTTACAACCATAAAATCTTCTCCTCCCTTGTCTTCTTGACTGCAGTGACAGCGTGTTGACACCGAATTTCTATAACAACTTCTTATTTCCAGCATCCTGCAGCCCGTCTCTCATGTGTACGACCATGTTTCATCAAAAATAAATTTCTTTAATCATAATTTTGCGCATACCGGCTAACAAACGCTGATTTTCGTTCGCTACACTCACTCAATCAGCGCATCTCCCTTACCACGAAATCCAAGGGGGTTACGCATCCCAGAGTAATACTTATGCAGGACGTTGTTTAGTCCCAGGACAACACTGTCTAATTAACACATTACTTGTAAAATGAATTTATTTAAGGTTTGATATAATGCCCGGGGGTCCAGTCCCACAGATGACCATCGCCACCAATAAAGATTTGTTGTTTGGCAAACAACAAATAATAATCGGTTTGTGATGAAGAAACGTTACTGATCTTTGTTGTAGGAACTTTCCCCCACCCATAGACGGTGGGAATCATGCACTAAGGTCACCAGCAGAAAATAAAATGAAAAAAATGCAGGGTAAAGTTGAAATCAAATAACTAAAACTGAGCTTTTATTTTTTCATTTTGTTTTATTTATTATTTTTTTTTGTAGCAATTTTGCAATATATATGTAGCTTAATTTATTTTGTGTGTTTGGCGTATATTGGAAAAAAAAAATCGACTGCATTGAAGCTTATATACATTCAGGTTGAATTAAGCAGAATAAAATATGCCAGCCTTGGGAAAAAAAGTGCTCGACCCATTCTGAGTCATTTTATGTTTTTATTTTATTATTCGTGACGTCATTTGTGAACAACTGGAATCCATCGGCCGTAACAATAAGAAAACCGAGCCATTGAATTGTTGTCTTTTGTAATTAAAAAAAAAGCATTGTTGAGCTTGGCTCTTTCTGAAGTCAAGCAGCTGCCCTCTGATTTGAATATTTACGTCCATTGTTTCAGCTGGAAAGAGGAACGTTGGAAATGTTAGCGACTGTACATGTTACCGACTACCGACTGGAAGACATGGCATAAATAACTGGGGGGGGGGGGGGGGAACAGAGAGAGACACCGATTCCCCCACTCCCCAGAAAAAATGTTTTTCCGCCTTTGGAATTGAAGTGTGGGGATTCGTAACAACAATGCGTTTTGGCGATTGTTGCGACCGGGCTGGATATCACTCAAAGGGGCATTGCTGTCGGAAAAAAATCTTACGTTATAAACCAAAGTCTCATAGCAGAAATGAAGCAACCGCAACGACCCCCGGAAGGGGAACAATGAAAACGTGCGAGTGTGTCAATTCTTTGGCATGAAGTTGACACTGGGACGTTGTTGCCCTGAAATTTGATCGACTTGTCAACGTTTTTAAAGCGACTTGAGTATTGCTCAGTAAACTAAATATTTCTTTTTTAAATTTTTAAAGTTTTTAATATTTTTTTTAACAATCCTTTTCTCCAGTTTACTGGTATATAACAATTGGCCTCCCAATTTACCCCTTTTTCCCCTCGCCTGGCGATGCCATCGGGGACCTTTGAGTCCCTGGCAGGTCTAACCTTGGTGGCAAGGCAGGCGAGCCCCGAAAACCTTTCCTTCCCATCAACACTTTTCCTGGCCGTGCTTCTCAATGTATTTTTTTTTTTTTTATCTTCATGTTTCATTGTTCCCATTTATTTTTGGAAATTTGATTGTCATTTCTTTGGCTGGCAGTCAGTGATCCGATGTGATCCTTACCAGACCAGTTGCCCTAGCAACAAACTATTTATTATTAAAAGAAGTTGAAATTGGCACATTGTTGCCTCGGCTAACAATTTGCTCTAACAATTAATTATCCTTCTAACTAAACACCGTTGTAATCTCAAGGGCAAGTATTACATGACGTCATGCACACTTCTTTTTCACACGGTACCCATCGCTTAAGCCACAGCGAAAGACTAGGAGTGGGGGGGGGGGGGCAAAGTGAGCTGTTACCATTAATCATACGATTACGCATTAACTGAACCTAGAAGAGAACAAACAAACAAGCACGGGACCCTACAGCCGGGTACGTGTTCAACTACGTATAGCAAAGAGGAGAAAGGGAAGGAAACCAAGAGGAGAGGGAAAGGACGGGATAAAAGGAGGAGGGGAGAGGGGAGGGAGGAGATTGGCGGAAAGGGGGAGTGTTACACAAAAAAAATCGACTGTTGCAGTGAACGGTCAGTCAGCACCGAGCAAATACTGGGAAACATCCACGGGTCAAACAAATCCCCGGGCGAAGTTGGGTACGATGCTAGTAGTAAATGTAAAATAAGAAAGTAATCACATACCGAACGTTTGACTTTCTGTGTTGTGAATAATGGCTCAATACTTTAAGCCTAATCCGTATCATACGTTGTTTTCTTTTATTGGAACCTGAACTGCACTCGTTCACTTGCATTTATTGGAGCAGGAAAGACTCTGATCACATAATTATGTGCACTCGCTTGTAGAGGCAGGCCCTAAGCTTCACTGCATGACAGATACAACATTCATTGAAGACTTTGTTGGTATTTCGTTTTCTTTGTAACTCCTGCAATTATGCTCCGATTTTCAATCTGTTTTCGCAGTTTGTCATGTTTAATGCTCGTGTAAACTTTGTCATTCACTTTTGTGCTGTATCTTGCGCCGTTTGAAAGATAGAATGTGGATGACCTTGAATGCTGTTTTAAAGGTCATTGATATATCTTCATTCGCTTCCCCATATCTCACTTACATTACAAATATGTCTTCAGAATTAACGTAGGACCATTATATCGGCAGTTATTTGTGTGTGACCAGCCTTTTGCCTTACCCTGTATATTATCTAGATGTTATCTTTTATCTTGGCGGGCGACACACTAGCGTGTTTCTTGATTAATAATAGAACTTTGCCGCAGAAGCAGCAGGTCTGCAAGGATCCGAGGATCACTAACAGCCAGCCTTGACTAAGCAGCACAAGAAAGCTAAGCTGAAAAAGCTAAGAGAACAGAGCTAAAATCATCCATAAAGCTCGGGACGTTTCAAGAAAAGTTTCAAGCAATGCTTTGACATGATTGACGAAAATGTTTTGGCCTGCCAGCAGGGACTGCAGCCTCTGCAAGGGAGTTCCAGGCAGAAATAACTCTCAAGGAAAATAAGTTCTTTCTACAATCGTGGTGCGAAGCTTGTACAGGGGTGGCATGCGTGTTGGTACATGGTTCTAAATCAAACAAATGTAGATCGATTTCCATGAAGCCCCTGACAATCCTAAAGATGAGCTAACGATCCGCACGAAGTCTTCGCAGCTCCAGCGACTCAAGGTTTATAACCGCAAGTCTTTCCGTATACGTTAAGTCCATGAACGTCAATCTTATATGCAATTCGGTTATTTCACGCTAAATAAACGCAAACCTTTGCCTGATTTTCACCCTCTTCACGTCCTTCCCTATCCTCCCCCGGCTTGTTCATTCGTCTTCGTCTCACTGGGCCAGATGACATTTCCTGTTGCAACTGTTATGCTGCTGACAAGCATTCCACACCAAACAGGTTCAATTGTGCTCATAAGTGCTTTTTATTATAAAGACGCTGTGTACTGTGTAATGACCCAGGCTACAGAAAATAGTCATGTGAGAAAGTTGTCTGAAACCGAAGTCTGTTTATTGGTTAATCAAGACATAATTACAGATACATTTGCTAGCATATATTTATTTGTAACATTGTAGAGTTAATTTTTTCCCCCAAATTTAACAGTCGTTTAATGTATTGACGGTCGATTCCGGAGTTAATAATGGTCTGTCGGGAATACTTCGTCCAAAGTCCAGGGATCGTCATCTGCCTCAGACTCGGCGACAGCTTCAGCGTGAAATCTTCCATCAGCCTCACGGTTTATCCTTAGCCAGTCTACACGACCAAGTTTAATATGGCAAGGGTTTATGTATTCCTTCCTCCAAGTTTCTGTATTTTTATACACATTTTTCAAATCGGAATAGCGGATTCTAAAGCAGACTTCAATTTTATCGCTCAAACCCTTTTGTTTCCAGGATCCATCAAAATTGTTTTGTTTTAGACATTTGTCAGACTTACGGGGTTTAAGAGATGTTAAATAAACACCATGTGGCATATCACCTCTTCTGCCATGAGGATATTGAGCTTTGATTTTTCCAGATTGTTCAATCAGAGCGGCACATTCCTCTGAAGTGTAGTGATAAAGGTATTCTGGCGGCATCTTCCTATTGGCCTGAAAACTAACAAAATGAATAATGTTATTTTCAAATAAAAAAAAAAGGGTTTTAAAGGGTTTAACGAGCGTTAACCACTCCTGGTCATCTGCCCGAAGCCCTAAGGCCCTATGTCTGCATTTTCAAATAAGGTTGAAATACAACAATGCTTGTTGAACACATTTGTCAGAGGAATTGCTGGGTAATGCCGAAGATACTGCACGGAGCATATTTACAAATATGTTATCTCTGTAGGCATTAATTCTTACCTTATTACAACAATCATTGTACCCATACTTGATTGTTGCGCTCGGAGATACAAATGCTATATTATGCATGCTGCACGGTGGATCGAGTCTCTCGGTCGTAGCCTCTCTCGGTGTTTGGTCTTCTTCTTAGGAAAGAAAATTATGTTTGCAATATTTCATTATTTGACCGATCCTTTAATTCTAGTCGTCCACAACGCGACCTGTTGTGAACCCAACCCATCCGCCTCCATGCATTGACATAGCAATTTCTTGTGTTTTGAGGTGTTAACGGGACTTACCCCCTCTTCTTTCTTCCCCTCCCCTTTCTAATTATGCTGCCCTTCCCCTCCTCCCCACTCTTCTCTTCTCCCCTCCACCTCTTCCCCTCCTTCAATGGACCAATGTTAATGGGACTTTTCAGGGAAGATTTTGGAAGTGTTAACGAGACTTCCCTCTCTTCTCCCCTCCCTTTAACCTCTCGTCTCCCTCATCTCCCCACTCTTCTCCCTCATTTTTCCCTCTTACCTCCCCTTTTCTACCTTCCCTCTCTCTTTTCTTCCCTCCCCTTTCCATCTCTTCTCTCCTCCCCCATCCCTCTTTCCCTTCTCCTCCCCTTCATTATCTTCTCTTCTCCCTTATCTCCCCTCTCCTTCCCCTTGTTCAAGGGGGCAATGTTAATGGGACATTAACGCCAAGATTTTGGCTCATACCCATAAAGGCACATCACTGCATTATACTGAATGCTAAAAATACCCAATCACTGAGAAACTCTGCATTCAGTAGTATGCGAGCAAGCCCTTGCTGCAAGTTAATCTCCGTGATTGTTTCCACCAACTTAGAAACAATTCACGTCTTTACCACGCACAGCCAAATTGTTGCAAGTAATTTTCCTTCATTGACAGAGGGATGGTTTTTCGATTAGCGCCCTTTGGGTTTACCCAAAGGACGCTGATCAAAAAACCATGGCAGAGGTATCTACGCCCGCACATCCAGTGATTGCTGCCACCCACTTTAAATCAATTCAACTTTGCTCTGCAAGTCAGCAGCTAGGAAATAAATGTGCCTTTCCATCGTATTAGGCTGCCAATTTTGAGGCCCATTGGGGGAAACCTCGAAATTAACCTATCGTCGTTTAGTTTAAAGCTGTCCGTTTTTCACGGATTCTTTTTTTTTTTTTTAGCTCATCAACGAAATCCAATAGTCATTAGGAATGTATTTATTTGAGCTTTGACCCGTAGTCATGCGCCCATTGTAACCTAATACATAAATCTATTACAAGAAGCTACAGCCTCATCGACCCTTACTCTCAAACAGTTTGACACTTCAACATCAGCAAACGCATGCTTCCACTACGTTAACAAACTCGTCTCAAAGCCACTTTGCTAGCTCATGTACGGTTCCACCTTAGTCGCATTCTTGTCATATGTCTGGGCACCGTTACCACCGCACCACTTGGCCCCAGGTAACTAGCAATCACAAACGAGCCCCCGTTGACGAACTATAATTACCAATGGCCCTAAGCTTAGGTGCAGAACCTTTACCTGTTGCCGAAAGGAGGGTGTGCATGGTCAGTGACACAGAAATCCATCGTGCCAATTTTTTACGCTTTTATGTCACATTTCCTGCAAAACAAATGATGGTGTTCAACAGTTTCCTCAACACCGCACATCAGACAAATAGCTGTATCAGCCCATCCGAGCATAAACCGGTGTGACGGTTGAAGCGTATATCCTGTTTGCAGGCAAGTGAGCTCTTTTGCTAACTGATTCGGAGAGAATCCATTGTAGAAATAACCACACCTTGGATGCACAGAGAACAGCGTCCTGTCAGTAGTAGCAGTTTTCCATTCCTTGTTCCATACACTCAGGGACCTGTTCAGAAGAACCGTGTGTTTCGACCGAACAGACTGGACTAGGGACAGTCCACTCAGCGCCGACTGCATCTTTAGCCAGCCAGTCTGTTTGTTCGTTGCCAGGAACCCCACTGTGCCCTTTAACCCACCTCGTGGCCACCTGTGACGTTCGCGAGGCGATCCACAACTTCCGACAGATAGTATGAAGTACCGGATCCCCACGCTGAGCATGGCTGCCGAATGTTAAGCAAGTTTAGGCTCGACAGCGAATCCGTTACAATGGAGAAGGACGGTAGACTCATGTTCAAAGCAACATCGAGTGCAACCGAGATTGCTGCCATCTCACACGCAGACTCGAACCAACTGCGCACAAACGCCTGGTCAAGCCGTACTTGAATGCAGGGATCGTGACCCCGATCCCTCCCGCCATGGAATCGCTTCGATATGAGGCATCACAAAAAATGTCACACACAGTGAACGATGGCTCAAACAAGGTGACAACAAAAACCGGCAAGCGCAGAAAATCACCATCGCATGTTACAGTCGCTCTGTTTCACAAGACTCGGTGTAGTAACACAAGGCCAGCTAATAGCAGCTACTATCTCAGTTGGACTTTGGCGTACTTGACGAAACAGCGTAAACGCAAACATTGTGTCGTCGCAAACCGGAAAGTTTTCGTATTTTAACATCTCAGTTTATAATTTTGTTAGGCTAGTATCTCATAAATTTTCTTCGGCGATCTATTGACATAAATAATTTTAATTTTTACCGCATTAGATTTTTAGATTTTTTATCTTATGGTAATTATTAGTACATGCACATAAGCAGATGAAACGTCATGGTTATTATAAGCGCGCAAAGGATCACATAATCGCAGGATGCTATTAAATTAGTTCCCAATAATCAACAGAAAATCTCCTAGACGCCACATTTTAAAACGGATTTTTAGCAAGTAAACGGTAAGTAAATATAACCCCCCCCGGGGGGGGGGGGGCGTACTTGATGTGGAGTATCGTGAAAAATGGCGTTGGGAGGTATGTACCTTTAATAGTGAACAATTGGGACTCAAAATAAATTTGTTTACCCACAGCTTAACTTAACAAAAAAAAATAACAATAAAAATGACGAAAAGAATGCTTTGTAGAAGCTAGGAAATTGTTAAACATCAAAAAATTGTTACCCTCAGGAGCTTTGGAAGCGGGTCCCTCCCGCCTCCTGTCCGCACCACCCAAAATTTCTGACTGGACCTCATGCCTTGACTACATAGGATATTTTAAGTATTTTTAGTCTGTAAACTGGAAGATGCTTTTAAGATAATTTTTAACTTAGTACCTGAAAACGGGGTGCAAGTAATTCCAGATATGTTCTGAGTTTTTGCATCTTTGTGGAAATTCTTTGGGTGTATTTTCACTTCACATTTTCAAGCGATTACATGACTTTTTTTTAACTATTTTGTACAGTTTGTCAGATAAAATATTAAAGGTCAGAAATCGTGAAAATACCTAGTTACAACCCCCCCCCCCCAACCCCACCCCCACCCATCCGGAGCTTACTAACTAGGTTATTTCATGGTTTCTTCGTTTAAAGCCTTTTAGATCGTAATTTTTCTGCTGGAAATTGACTATAAGCTTAACACAATCACGAGTAAAATCAATATTTTATGCCCTTAAATCGTAGTTTTTCTGCACCAAAATTAACTAAAAGCATCATACATAAAACAAACTAAATAAACTAGTAAACTAATAAACTTAAATTCCTGAACAAATGAGGACAAAGGCATTAGCCTGACCCAGAACATCCAGATCCTGATGTGAATGATCACACAAACGCCGAATTGTTCACGATGGAGTTAGGCCTAACACTCTCACAGGACAGAAGTTAGATTCGAAAGGTGAATATAACTTTCTTATGGCCCATCCCTTTTTTTATTGACTTTATTTTAAGAGCCCACGGGCGTTTAATAGGCGATTTACGGTAATAAAACTAGCATGTTATAATGGTGTGATATTTACCAAAAAGAGGGACGTTTCCAGAACTAAGTGTTAAGTTGTGTTCTGTCTAATCCCTGGTCCTATTTTCCTTGGCACTGAAACATAAGTAAACAACATTTATAACAGGTATTATCACAGGTTATTACAAACACAGGTAAACGATATTTAAAACAGGTGAAAACAAACGTAAATAAAATTTATAATAATGCCGTTATTAAAATTAGGAAATATTAGTAAAGCACGTAGTAGATGATGGTACCAGGTTTAAGTTGGATGGAAGGTGCTCCTCCCTTCCAAACACCAAACCTGAAAAAAAGAACAAGATACAACAGGTGTTAATTAAGCACGTTTTGAAGAATTCAAGGAAGTCGCAGTAACGACCGTAGTTGGTGGGAATTCCAGTGTCAAAATGGACAGTCCTTCCCGTGACAAATCAATTCTGTGTAGCAAACTCCTCCAAATCAGCTATATCAAAGGGACTCATTCTTTGTAATATATTTACAAATAATGGGTGGAGTGGCACATGCCATAATTAGACAAGCACACACAGAGGTTTGATGGTTAACGAGGCAACTGACCCTGGAGGAAGCTTCATCCATGTTTGTAAACAAGATGTGAATCACCAACACTCCTAGTTGGTTTGCAACAGGTGGTGGCAATTACGACACCATCTACAAACTGGTAGTGTATTTATGCTATAACTATTATTGCCACCCATCCATAAAGGTGGGGACCACAAACACTACAGTTGCCCCCACTAACACAGAAGTAGGGGACGACTGCTTCTAACACTACGTACAAATGATATATCTCGTATGTACAAATAAACCCTCCATGTTACACTAATTTGCATCTTTATAATTTTTGCAGTTGCATGACAACGTAACCAATTAATTTCTACTTTCTATCACCATGATAAACTATTTTTTTTAAACACTATACGATGTATATACACACATCCCTCTCAAAAACTACAACCAAACAGAAATAAACCACTCGAATGTATCTCTGCAACAAACATAACTATTTACAGCCACGTAAAAAAAATTGTAATTTCACTATCGTTTGAAATGGCCATCGCTTCTGCCCATCATTGTTTCACATTTTGCCCATTGTTTGTACATTATCCACCCAAAACCAAAACTGGTAGAAAAACCCGCCAAGTGTCCAAAAATGATCGGCCTTTGAAGGTAGTGATATCATTCCACCAGGGAAAGGCCGCCAAGGTTAATCCTATTAGCCAAGTTAATCGCACATACTAATAGTTCGAAAGTTAAATGAAAGCTAGAAGATTGCTACTAGCGGTAGCAATCTTCAAGTTTTCATTTAACATCCAAAGTATTATTCCATGCGATTAACTTGGTTAATAGGATTAACCTTGGCGGCCTTTCCCTGGTGGAATGATATCATGGTTTTGGTTTTGGGTGGATATCACAACTTTCATAGGACTGTGAACGTACATAAGGTTACACCGTCTGTTTACCATTAACATGCGGGCATTGTGTTCTAAAAATAGTGAAGACGGATTGACTTGTGTGGAGGAGTGAGGCACATTTCTAACTTGCATTAGGAAATTAGTTAAATGCTTTTTCGACGGATAAACATGGTGACATACTGACTTTCATGGAGCTTTTTAAACTAAGGACACAATTTCAGTGCTTCCATTTGCGCGTGGCCTATAGGGAATACATTTCACGCAACAGATGCTACCTTCTTTCAGAAACACTTCAAATTTCTGACTTATGAACTGGGGTCCATTGTCGGACCCCAGAGTTTTAATTAGTCTGAATGTTGCAAATAAGTCACAGACAATTTTAATTGAGCTGGAACTAGTTGTCGAATTCATAATATAAATTCAATTGAAATTTCGAGTGAGCTCCAGAATCATGAGAACTATTTCCCCCGCAAAAGAGCTGCAAAAAAGCTACATGGAGTCGGCTCCATACAGTAGCAGGCTAATTCCACACATGCTTTTTGGCAGTAATTCCATTATCTTTATTAATTTAACATGGTTGACATTTTTTACAACATTCTCTAAATCACTATCAAGTTTCAGTCACCATAATCCTCACAATGCCGCAATGCCCCATGTGCAACTCATCAATGACTTGTGGTCTTAGTTTTGCAGGCATGATAAACCTTAGCCCCCAAAAAATAGCTTTGCCATCAAGTGTCAGTTTGCGCTTCCTAGCAAAAAATGGTTTGAATTCATCACTTCCAATCTTGTCTGGCCAGCCGTCATTGGTGTATCAATAGACAGTTGTTAAAGCCTATCTTTCAATGTAGACGTCTCTAGCTGGTCAGCCAAGCTTGGAAACGAATCATTTGTTTCCAAATTCATAATTTGCAAACCCAGTGGTCGTTTAGAAAAAAGTTTAATACGGGCCAGGCATACGAGATAAAAAAAAAAAGTCGGCTGTTAAGTTCTCTTTACCGGGGATGTGCTGCAGCTCAAAGTCTTAACCATTCAGATACTGCACCCGCCACTGAAAGCGCGTGGCTGCCATAGCAGGAATTTAAACACTGCTGCCGAACACCCACAGTAAGCTTTTTGATCTGTCTGTACAATGAATCTCCTACCAAATATATACTGATGGAGTCTATATACTCCGGACCCTATCGATAATGCCGTGATCGAATTTAGCACAGCCAAGGTCGGCATTGCTCACCGCTCAAGAAACGAAAACTATGGCAGAAAAACGTTTCTATGATCAATAATGGATAAAGTGTCGCAATAAATTGTCAGCCATAGGCATGGGACGGTACTCTATCTCCAGTTGAGGGTGTACTTTGCCTGATTAATCACCCACAATCCTAACACCCCCGTTAGGCTTAAAGCCGAGCACTGTGGGGGTCGCCCAGAAACAACAATCCACTGGCTTTAGTTTAGAATCCCACTAGTCTTCAGATTTCAGCATCCACTTTGCCCTTAACAGCTAGAAGCACAGGCCTGGCCCCATGGCCGTAGGAAGCGGTACGGCTGGTGCGGCATTTGCCGTACCAGTTTTCGACACGCAAGTTTTTAAAATACCATACATCCAGACACAGAACGCATATGCTCATCAAACTTTTGAGCACGCGCGTGGCTTTCCTGCCGACCTTTCATGAGCAGCATCTGTCCCGCTAGCATAAACCATGGAGCTTGTATACTCTCACGTAGTGTAATAGTATACAAGTCCATGCATAAACAGAGCGCATCCTACGGCCCTACAATATTTAGGTACAGCATCAGCTTTTGATTTAATGCTGGCTTTAAGGCCGCCCGCGCACTGAGCAACTTGAGAATGATTAGTGCGTGGTTTTACATAAACGGCAAGCATTCTCATTGGCTGCAGCGACCTGGCCGCGCGGCAAATCGCTCAGTGCGCGGACGGTGTTAAGCTTTTGAAGGTGCCAAGACCTGGTAAAAATAAGTCAGCGAACCTGGCAAAGACCTATCGTCAGACACGACATTTGCTGCCTGCTCGACAGTTTCCATATTATCAACCTCCAACTTATAAAAGTGAGTTAGGTCCAGTCCTGACTAAACCTTGACATCCGTCTTCTACCTAGGAGTCGCTCACCAGGGAAAATTACAGTGTAAAGATTCTGTTTGATTGTTTAACGTGATGTTCAATCTCACCGTACCAGTGGCTTTATGATTACCGGTAAATTTCTTGCCGAAAATTGCTCCTTGGAAAATTGCTCGCAGACAATTGCTCACTAAGAAAATTGCTCGGAAGAAAATTGATCGACGTGAAAATTGTTCATCCGAATATTGACCGTGCGGTTAATTGCCCTACCCATTTAAAACAAAAATATTTATTTATTTATTTTTTTACTTTTTTTTTTAACAGTTATTAGTTTTTTAACAGTAGTTTTTGCAGTTTTTTCGTGTATTTAAGTGGCATAAAATCAAGTTGCAGTGACAAAAATAGGCCTAAGTGAAGCGCAATTTAATTATCTTTCATTTAGTCCTACTTCCTTCTTTGTAGGTGCATTGGTTCAAGAGGACTACAGCTACACGCACACACACGTTAACATAAATGCAGTCAAGTGCAGGATGCGTTAAAGTTCATTAAAAAAAAAATAGCCCATTCCCCCACCATTTGCAAAAATGAATTTAAAAAAGGACTTTTTCAAGCACACATTGAGTAAAAATGATCCCTACATAAATCCGTTAACATAAATGTACTCAAGTACATGATGTGTACTTGAGTACATTTATGCAACTTGATTTTATGACACTCAAGTACACAAAAAAAACTGCAAAAATTTCTATTAAAAAACTAATAACTGTTAAAAAATGTAAAAAAAAAATTAATTAATAACCACACGGTCAATTTTCGGAGGAGCAATTTTGCCGTCGATCAATTTTCTTGCGAGCAATTTTCTTAGCGAGCAATTGCCCGCGAACAATTTTCCGTGGAGCAATTTTCGGCGGACAATTTACCGGACACGGGCTTTACTACCGTGCCGACCAAAGATTTTAGGGCAATATTTTTGGGGTGAAGTTTAACGTCTTAGAAGGATTTACGATACCAACTAGCAGGTAACAAGGTTGAGTCTGAACCAGAGTCAACTTCGAGAGGTAATTTGTGTCTGTTTCGACTACAGTGCATAATCCATTTGTTGGTGTGTACACCATAAAGTAAAGCTATCCGCACCCTCACTGCAAGTCGTCCGAGTTCGAATTTGCAGATACTCCTCTGGTAAATGTGCTTTTTTTCCTATTATACTTATGATTTTTCTGTTTCTGGCCTGTCAGTAACATTTTTGGTTTAAGAGGTGCGGATGTCGCGCAGTCCCTTTCAGGTTTGCTACACCAGTGTTGCCAGACAGAGGCGGACTGGCGGGTCAAGAGGCCAGTCGGGAAGGTGACTGCCAGGGGCCACTTTTTTTACAACCTATTATGGGAGAGCCTGGGACGTAGCAAAGTCCATTTGGATTTGGTTGGGTAAGGGGAAGGGGGGGGGGAGGAGACAGTTAAAATGTGTAAAATCATGCATTGCAGTTTGGGGGTCTGGGGAGCCCTGCCAGCTCCCCCAGCGGGGTCCGGAGCAGAGCCCCGGAAGCTGACGGGATTTTAGGAATTCTGAGACCTTTCCTGGCTTCAAATGATACGTATTAGACATTTCTTAGGGCGCCCCAAAAATAAAAGACAGTAAGGAAACAGTAGGCAGGGCCGTAGCGAAGGGTACTTGGTTGGGGGGGAGTGACTCTCATTTTGCCAACTCATCTTATGATTTTTGCCAACTGGTTTAAAGAATGCCAGTAAAGTACTTTCGAGGGGGTCCTCCAAGAACAGCTAGGGGGTCTGGGGGAGCGCTGTAAGCTCCCCCAGCGGGGTCCGGAGCCCCGGAAGTTGAAGCATTTTACGCTATTTTAGTGCCCGTTTCTATCCTCCAGTGAATACTGAAGCAACAAATCGTCAAGCAAATATTGGTGATTTTTTTTATTCATTTTTTAGGATGGTAGTTTTCGTAAAAAATTTTATTGTGACTAAATCAGGTTTTTTTAGATTTTTTTTTTCAAATTAAATTAAACCGAGTTCAGTTTAGAATTATATAAACAGGCCAGCTGCCCATTGACGATTGACTTAATTATACATTTTGGACTTATAGGCTATAATGAATGACGACGACTCCTGTGTGCAAGCATAAGACAGCAGTTCAGGGACAAAAATATTTTTTTTAAATGTACTACCGAAAGGTGAAAAGTAATTAAATCTTTTCTCAGTTGTATCCCAAACAACTATAGGCCTAGAGGTATCATTGTAAAAAAAACTTTCACATTTTAAAACAAAAACATGCTCCAGTTTTTAAATAATGGAGCGTCGAAAGACGAAAGAAATTGCGAAACTTTTTACCTTAATTTTGTCTAAAACAACTTGAGGTATTATTGGAGAAGAGCTTCCACATTTGAAATCAACATGCTCCAATTTAATTTTTTTCCATTGATTCAGGGGATCTTGGGGACCGGTCATGGTGGGGTGGGAAATGAAAATGTGACCACTAAATTTTCAATGACTCCCCCTTCAAGACCTGAAAAAAACCTTGATTTCCCCCACCCTAAGGTCCAAAAATGATGTGACCACCCCCCAAAAAATATTTTACACCCATCTTTTGTCAAGATTCTTACAAAAGTATTATGAATACACTGTTTGCTTGTATGACCACGTCCTAACATAGTCAGCACCTGAAATGCAGAAGACGCCAAGAAACCAGGTGCCAAGGCTTTTCTATAAAGTTTTTTGAAAAAATAGTATTACCAGTAATAGTATTATTAGTTTCAAAATCTTGTAAACGGCATGGAGGGTCTGGGGGGCAAGCCCCCCAAAAGCTGAGCCGTTTTTGGAAATTTTGACTGCTGAAAAGTGCCATTTTGGTGGTCCAAAAATGACTTTTTTTTCCAGTTGGTCAGTGTGTTTTTGACTTCCCCCTTTGACGGGACCTGAAAAATGTATGACCTCTCCCTTGAGAGGGTCCAAAAACTTCATGACCCCTCCCTTCCTCCGGCCTCCCCAGCGATAAATAATTACCGGTCCCGTAGGGTAATTTTTGCCCTCATTTCTTGGCCTTTCGGTCACTTTTGTCCTTTAATATGGGATCTTACGAACTCTTATCGTCAAATTTTAGACCTTCGAAATTAACAAGTTTAACATTTTTAACAATTTTCATTTGACCATTAATACAAGTTCAAATTTAGTGGCGATAGGTTAACAGAAAATCAAACAGCTAATTCAATTTTTCCAACTCGGTTTTTGATTTGCCAACTGTACCCGATTTTCATGAAGTACAGCTTTAGTTCACGTTACTGTTTTAACTAAAACCAAGGCACTGATGGACTAGCAGATGAACTAGTACAACTTCAGACGGCGATAACTTGGTAGAGGTCCTTACGCAGAGTTCGTTTTATGCACAGTTTGTTGATATTTCTGTTTTACCTAAGAAACGTTTTAAATCCTGGCAGTGATGTTGTGTTTTGGTATATTAACATGCCAGTAATTTTCTACCCTCCTAATATACGAGTTGCTCCACGCTAAAACCCCTTCTGAGCGGCACTGTCTAACAGAAAAAGAACTATAGGAAGTAAAATAGCAACTCAGTTTTTAGTGAGTTACTGTGATACTTACAAGTTATGGTGGTGACATAGCAAACAAAACGGCCAAGTCAATTTTCAATTTCGCCAACTACGCAAATATTCGCGGAGCTTCTTTTCCCCCACTGCTTACAGCCTAGTTATGCAGGGAAGCAACCAGAAATAATCAGGGGCAGCGTTTCCGTTACTCCCAAGCTACACAGAAGTGTTGCGAAAACTGATGGGGAAAAAAATGTATTGTAAACTTTACTTTCAAACTGACGAAATGATGATAATAATCAACCAGTACTCGTGGAAACTGGAATTTGCAGTGAAAATTTGTCCGATTTTGCCAACTCGACAACTGTATGCCAACTGTATGTGTTTCTTGGATGGTTGGGGGGGGAGCTCCCCCCCCCAGTCGCTTCGGCCCTGACAGTAGGGTAATGAACAGCAGGGAAAGACCTTTTTTTTTTAAAAACCCCTCACATGCCTTAAATTAATTTTTGGTGGCTTTAGAAGAATGCTGGACACCAGGTATATACACGGGGACTCGGAACTAATTTTTTTTATTATGAAAAGCAAGTTTTAACCCTAGTGATTACCTAATATAGGTCCAGTGTTATCCAACTGCAGGCAGCCTATTTCGGCGTTTCGTGTGATGGGATTTTTCAACAGCAGTGTTTGATACAAATAATAAAGCGCGGAACCAAAAC
>JAHWFP010186369.1:0-12679 GCA_023313725.1 Lithobius niger | reverse complement strand
CAGCATGTTGTGTATTATAGTAGGCTAGGCTTTAGCCTGACTCTGGAGGTTGCTATCTAGGTGAGCTGGTGCTGGGGTTCTCTGACTGATCACCAGAGGGCAGCAGCACTAGGTCAGATTCTAACTTATTCTATCACTGGATGGCAGTAATCTAAGGACAAATCCTTCATTTAGTTCTTTAGGTGCCCACTTGAGGGCAGTAATAAACAGACATTTTAACTCATTCACCTGGCTAGTATATAAACTGAGAACCCATTGTCTGGGGATTGTTCTCCTGGCTGTTCTCTGGAAGTGATACTGCTGACTGTGCTCTCTGGCTGAATTTCGGTGTTCTTGGATTGAATGAAAGACTTGCTCACTTTGTTTGGATTTCACTTGAGAGTGAAGCTATTATTGTCTGAAGAGGCTGGACTAATATTTCTGGACTTGAGTGAAGTACAATATCTTAGTTGCATACTGTAGGCTACTGTGGTTTAATATTTGGTCAGCAGCATAAGAATATATTGATGTTATTCATAAGGGTTGTGCCATTACTTATTAATTAGTGATACAACTAGTGAATTGTCACCAGTTAAAGATTGTAGTAGTAGCTTAGGCTACTTGTATTTGTGCTAAATAATAACTGCTTAACTATTCATTGTTAGAGCTAGCCCAATTTCTGGCCTAGCCAGGCTTGTGAATAAACTTGATTGAACGAACCCACGAGTCTTATTTCACTTAAACATTCAACCCCAAGGATTACCTTGTTACACTGCACAGTGCATATATTTACCTGAAAACCTAAAGGTTACGTTGTTGACACCATTCTTCGGGAACAAGCAATGCAAAATAAAATAATAATATCTATGTAATGTGTGGTGCAGTGGCAACCCGGATCACTGCACTGTGACTGAGGTTGGCGCTAATGACCAAGCTGTCGACGCGCCATTAAGCCTCAAATCCCCCCCCCCCAATAAAATTGTATTCTTTAAACATAAAATTACAATTATCTTAGCCCTCTTATTTTATTTTAAAATGCCTAGTGCTAGTAACTGTACAACTAGTATGGTACCCTAGTATGTAGGGACGGTCCTATTTAAGGTAAGAGTCCCTATGCTTTTCTATGGAAAAATTTGTCCAACTTCAGGTTGTTTTATCTCAGAAACTACAATGCTTAGAACTTTTGTGTGGCTACTGTGTGCACTGTGTTTTATACATGTGCAAGTAAATTCGTTCAGTTTTTTTTGTTGTTGTTCACCAAACCAAGAAAATTTGCTCGATTGTTCACCTGCACCAACCACCCTGCAAAAAATTACAATTTTGTGACGAGTAGTTTCGGAGAAAAAAGGAACATAAAGTTCAAAAATACAGTTTTCGGCAAATAAGTTAATTTTTCAAACTTCCGCAGCGTTCTACTTTATTTTTATTTCTAGAACGTGCCATAATTTTAATACTTCTCTTCCTCTTCGTTCTGTTTTTTTTTTCCATTTTCTGGAACGTTTCTGTTGGCACACCTTCTTCGTTCAGCTTTTTTCACACGAGCCTTACCAAATATTTCCAAAGCTGAGAGTGTGTGGAACCCTGGTAATGTTCCAAGTTTCTTAAGTACTTCGACTCTCCCAGCATTCCCATCATTGAATGACTGAGCAGCATCATAAGTTGTCATCCTGATGGTACGAAGTGTAACACATATGCTTTTGAAATGCAACTCCACAGAATATGGTTGAAAGCTTCAGTTGGATTATGTTTTTTCCGTTGGGGGCTTTTTTTTTGCAGGTTTGGATCTGACAAGTCTTTGAAAATGGGTTTGGTGACAATGAATGCTCATGCTTGTAGGTTTCCTTCTTCGCATCAGGTACCTTCGCCTTCGCCTCCCCCCCCCCCCCCCCCTTTGGACTCCACTCTCCGGATGTTGGACACTGTGCATCACAGTGGCCTGCGTGTGGCGACTGGGGCTTTTCGAACTTCTCCAGTGGTCAGCCTCTATGCTGAGGCCTCGGAGCCACCTTTGGCCATTCGTCGGCGACAGCTTGCCATTCAGTATGCTGTGCGTTTGCGTGCTGTGCAATCCAGTCCTGCTTGGTCCATGGTTTTTGGGCCAGACTTGCGAGTCGGTAGACGCAGGGTGGGTCCGCGATAGGCTCCAGCAGTCCTGTCAGGAGATAGCCTTTGAAATGCCCTGCGTCTTGAGGCTTGGGAGAATGCCAGTTGCCCCTTGGCTTGTCCCAGGTGGCAGTTTCATGTTTGCTCTGGCGTCCCTCCCGAAGGGTTCCACTCTACCAGCAAGGTACTTACAGGAGTTTCGGCGGCTGAGTTCTCAGTACGCCGGTTATCTGCGCCTGTTTACTGATGGGTCGAAATCCGACGTTGGCGTGGCGTGTGCTTGTGTGTGTAAGGGTGTAACGGTTGCCCATCGCCTTCCATCAGGCTATTCTGTGTTCTCTGCAGAGCTTTTGGCTCTTGGTTTGGCCGTGGAATGGATCCTTGACCTTCAGGGCACGCATTTCATTGTCTTTAGTGATTCCATGAGTGCCCTGGAGTCCTTGGCGAATTACAATCCTCGGAACCCCTTGACACAACGTGTCCAAGCTTTGCTTTCCCGCTTGCCTGGCCAGCGGAAAACCGTGCTTTTCTGCTGGATCCCGGGCCATGTTGGGATAGCAGGGAATGAACAAGCTGATTCTGCTGCGAAAGGGGCCCTTTCTGGCCCTCTCGGTAGGGATCTCAGCCTTGTTTCAGCGTGCGGTTGGGGACTTTTCTGATGTGGATGACCTTTCAACTCATTTCGCTGACGTGGTCCTTGCTGCTGCTCGTGCTACTATCCCGCGTTCGTCCACACAGCCGCGGCGGGTTCCTGTTCCGTGGTGGACGCCTGCTTGCGGGCATGCTATTCGGGCCCGCCGGCGAGCGTTGCGTGCATTTACGGTCATCCCAACTACTGACAACTTTGTAGCCTTTAAGCGTTGTCGTGCCCGTGCCAGGTATGTCATCCGTGAGGCTAGACGTGCTTCGTGGACAGCTTATGTTTCGTCAATCACGCGCTCCACGCCTTCTCAGCAGGTGTGGCGGAAGGTGCGCCAGATCTCGGGGAGGAACGTGTCTTCCCCGGTTTCACAGCTGAAGGTGGCGAATTCCGTGATCTCTTCTGTGCCGGATATCGCCGACTGTCTTGCGTCTGCGTTTGCGCGGGTCTCGAGTGATAACCATTATGATCCTGGTTTCCTCAGAATAAAGCGTAGAGAAGAGGCTCACTCTCTAGACTTTCGCTCCGACGGGCTAGAGGAGTACAATTTACCGTTCACCAGGCAGGAATTTGTTTCAGCTTTGTCCAAGTCGCATGACTCCGCCCCAGGGCCTGATGATGTTCACTATCAGCTGTTGAAACATCTGCCTCTTGCCTCCCAGCAGTTCTTGCTGGAGATGTTCAACCGTGTGTGGGCAGAAGGCTCTGTTCCGGCAGCGTGGAGGACAGCAGTGGTCATCCCGATTGTGAAACCGGGCAAAGACCCTACTGCTCCTTCCAGTTATCGCCCAATCGCTCTGACTAGCTGTGTCTGTAAACTTATGGAACGGATGGTCAGTGAGAGGTTGGTCTGGGTGCTGGAATCACGCGGATTCTTATCTGCGTCCCAGTGTGGCTTTCGACGTTTTCGGTCAACCATCGATCATCTGGTTGCCCTTGAATCGGATGTGAGGGAGGCTTTCCGCCTCCGTCAACATCTGGTTCAGGTTTTCTTTGACTTGGAGAAGGCTTATGATACGACCTGGCGTTATGGGATTCTCCGTAATCTCTATAACTATGGCTTGAGGGGACGGATGCCACTGTTGCTTTCCGCTTACCTCTCCGGCCGTTCTTTTCGTGTTCGGGTCGGGGCGACTCTTTCCCGCCCGTTTGTCTTGGAGAATGGTGTGCCTCAAGGGGGTGTTCTTAGTGTCATCTTGTTTGCTATTGGGATCAACCCCATTGCTCAGCAAGCTGCTGTTCCCCAGTCATTGTTTGTCGATGACTTCGGCCTGCGCTTTCGGGCAGCTCGCATGCAGACCTGCGAGCTGCAGCTACAGCTGGCAATTAACAAAGTCCAGTCCTGGGCGGTCAGTAATGGTTTCCGGTTTTCTCCGGACAAGACTGTGTGCATTCACTTTTGCCGCCAACGAACACTGCACCCAGATCCTTGCCTGTATTTGGGGCAGGCGCAGATTCCTGTTGTCCCACAGGCACGTTTCCTGGGTCTGGTGTTCGATTCCAGGTTATCTTGGCTTCCACACTTTGCGGGCACTCAACATCTTGCGGGTTCTGTCGGGTACTTCATGGGGTGCCGATCGCACTGCCATGTTGCGCCTCTACAGAGCCCTTGTCCGCAGCAAACTTGATTATGCGTGCATGGTGTATGGTTCGGCTAGTGACTCGACTCTCCAGATGTTGGACACTGTGCATCACAGTGGCCTGCGTGTGGCGACTGGGGCATTTCGAACTTCTCCAGTGGTCAGCCTCTATGCTGAGGCCTCGGAGCCACCTTTGGCCATTCGTCGGCGGAAGCTGGCCATTCAGTATGCTGTGCGTTTACGTGCTGTGGAATCCAGTCCTGCTTGGTCCATGGTTTTTGGGCCAGACTTGCGAGTCGGTAGACGCAGGGTGGGTAAGGGTGATTTCCGCGATAGGCTCCAGCAGTCCTGTCAGGAGATAGCCTTTGATATGCCCAGCGTCTTGAGGCTGGGGGGGATGCCAGTGGCCCCTTGGCTTGTCCCAAGTGGCATTTTCATTTTCGCTCTGGCGTCCCTCCCGAAGGGTTCCACTCTGCCAGCAAGGTACTTGCAGGAGTTCCGGCTGCTGTGTTCTCGGTACGCCGGTTATCAGCGGCTGTTTACTGATGGGTCGAAGTCAGACGCTGGCGTGGCTTGTGCTTGTGTTTGTAGGGGAGTGACGGTAGCCCATCGCCTTCCATCAGGCTATTCTGTGTTTTCTGCAGAGCTTTTGGCTCTCGGTTTGGCGGTGGAATGGATCCTTGGCCTTCAGGGCACGCATTTCATTATCTTTAGCGATTCCATGAGTGCCCTGGAGTCCTTGGCGACTTACAATCCACGGAACCCCTTGACACAACGTGTCCAAGCTTTGCTTTCCCGCTTGCCTGGCCAGCGGAAAAACGTGCTTTTCTGCTGGATCCCGGGCCATGTTGGGATAGGTGGAAATGAGCAAGCGGATTCTGCAGCAAAAGGGGCCCTTTCTGGCCCTCTCGGTAGGGATCTCAGGCTTGTTCCCTCGGACGCTTTTCCAACTCTGCGTCTGAGGTTACATGCTTTTTGGCAAGCCTCGTGGGATGGACAGGACGGTAATAAGTTACGGGCCATTAAAGGCACTGTCGAGGAGTGGCACTCGGCGTGTCGCCGCAGTCGCCGTGAGGAGGTTGTGTTGGCCCGTTCGCGAATTGGTCACACCCGACTTACCCACTGTTTCCTTTTGCGGGGGGTTGACCCTCCTGAATGTTCTTGGTGTCGACGGCCACTTACGGTCCGGCACTTACTTGTTGATTGTCGCCATCTTGATGGTGTTCGTCGTCGGTTCCATCTTCCGCATGACATTGCGCGTCAGTTGGGCGATAAGTCTGTCCTCCTGTCCGGTGTTTTTCAATTTTTGCAGGAGGTACAGATGTATGACAAGATTTAGATTAGGGGTTTGGATAACATCTCTGTAATGTGTGGTGCAGTGGCGACCCGGACCACTGCACTGTGACTGAGGTTGGCGCTAATGACCAAGTTGTCGACGCGCCATTAAGCCTCAATTCCCCCCCCCCTTTCATTTCACCACTGGATTCGAGATAATTTGCGGAACAAGAGGACAAATGGTGATTTTGCTGCACATTTTCTTTTTTTTGGTGTGTGTGCATCACACATGTTCTGCAATGTTCTGAAGACACTTGACACCTACACTAGCTTCAGTCATGACATCATTAAAACTATTTTATAGCCACGTTTCTGCCCATCAAGTTTAACAGTTAAATATGCAGTAGGACTTACATTTTCCCCCGTCTTTAACTGCTTTTGTCACGATTCTTCAGCCACACATTCCATAGCCTTTTCTACTTTTTCGTAAATAGTTTAATTACTGGCTGTGGCAAGCCCATCGAGCACAAAAATGTTCCCCGTTGTCTCCTCTTGCCCAATGCTTTGCAAGGCATATATTATGCGTATTAAACATTTATTTCACTTTCAGCAGAACATTGAAATATTTTTAAATCTCAAGTAATACAACCAATTCAACCATATCCATGACTCAGGATCTTCGAAATGTTCGACACAATTTTGTCCGTCACACTTTGTCTTTCACAAGAGTGAAAACTTATTCCAATATCATTTATCATGAACCCGAGTTTGTCCAGGTGAAGATTCTCGGTCGCTCTTCGTCCCAAAGTTGTGTTCATCATCTCTGTCTAATGTTGCAAATTTAAGATTTTTCTTGTCAGTGGTCCATGATGTGCAACATTGCATGCAACACATCCAACACGATTCTCTGATTCCAAAGACCCAGACCACCGTACAAACAATGAAAACTCATACCCATTCACCCAGCAAGAAACAATGCTGTCAACAATGGCATCTTTGCCTAGACATTGTATAAAGTAATACTAGAGCATGTTGAAATGGTGTACACCACTTTTGCTGCAATAAAGCAGTAACGAAAGAAAAACTTGTCTTAATGCATGTTATAACGTCTGCAAAAATCCCAATATTTTACAGTCGATCTCTTGGCTTTGTCAAGCACTTGCCGTGATAGTTGTCCTGTCAGGAGATAGCCTTTGAAATGCCCTGCGTCTTGAGGCTTGGGGAGATGCCAGTGGCCCCTTGGCTTGTCGCAAGTGGCATTTTCATTTTCGCTCTGGCGTCCCTCCCGAAGGGAGGCTGAGAGTGTTGAAACAGCACTGCAACACCACCATGTGCACGTGGCACAGGGTCTGCATCCAGACGGCAGACAGAGTAACCCCTAACAACCGGATTATCCGACGCCTTAAAGCAAGTTTCCTGAAGGCAGCAGCACAGAGGTCGCCAATGCGACAAAAGCAGCTCCTCTGCATGGGTCCGATAACTTTGGCAGTTCCACTGAACGATGGAATGCGCAGGCATTAGGACGGGCTTAAGACTGAATCATCCTCCTCAACGCCTCCCCTGGGCGACCCGAAAACATCTGAATCCTCCCCCGAATCAAAAGCCGGTCCGGTGTTTTTCAATTTTTGCAGGAGGTACAGATGTATGACAAGATTTAGTTTAGGGGTTTGAATAATGTCTCTGTAATGTGTGGTGCAGTGGCAACCCGGACCACTGCACTGTGACTGAGGTTGGCGCTAATGACCAAGCTGTCAACGCGCCATTAAGCCTCAATCTCCCCCCCCCCCCCTCAAAAGCCGGAGTGAGGTCCAGAACGAAGTTGTCCTCGGAAGGAGGAAAAAGCCCAGGAGAAGTGGAACAGGAAATATCTCACTGCTCCATGGGTAAAGGAGGATCAAATTGTGGAGGGGACGCAATGGACCCCTCAGCAAGCTGGTCGTTCGACGACTGTTTCACCTTCTCTCCTGGTGGCAGCTTCCTCACGGGTGGTGCTGAGGATGTACCAGCAGGAGCCTTCGACACTTTCTGTGGTGCACTCCGGGCGGGAGGAGGCTTAACCACAGCCTTAACCTGCCTGGGAACAGTTACAGGAACAGGAACAGTAGCAGGCTGGGCAGATGTCGACGGCAAGGCATCAACCGGTTTCGAAGAACCCAAAAGACCCTGCCACCACGTCCAGTGGGGAGGACCTAATACTGACAACATGGGCAGGATCCTTGAGGAGTGCATGCAGAGGGGGTCCGTTTGCATCCTGAACGATGGAGCCATGACACACTGTAACCTGGCCACGGGCAATTGGTCAGCGGTGGACTTAGCCTTTTGCTCCCTTGCCGTCCCAGTTCACTTCACTTGGGCTGTCACTGCCGATCTGCATGGAAGCGATCACCTCCCCGTTGTGTTGTCCATGCCACAAGGGGGTTCTGTGGCTTCCAGGCCAGCCCGGTGGGCGCTTAAACGTGCTGAATGGTCAGCCTTTGCTGAGGCTGCTGTATTTCAGCGTGCGGTTGAGGACTTTTCTGATGTGGACGAACTTTCCACTCATTTCGCTGACGTGATCCTTGCTGCTGCTCATGCTACTATCCCGCGTTCGTCCACACAGCCGCGGCGGGTTCCTGTTTCGTGGTGGACGCCTGCTTGCGGGCGGGCTATTCGGGCCCGCCGGCGAGCGTTGCGTGCATTTACGGTCATCCCAACTACTGACAACTTTGTAGCCTTTAAGCGCTGTCGTGCCCGTGCCAGGTATGTCATCCGTGAGACTAGACGTGCTTCGTGGACAACTTATGTTTCGTCGATCACGCGCTCCACGCCTTCTCAGCAGGTGTGGCAGAAGGTGCGCCAGATCTCGGGGAGGAACGTGTCTTCCCCGGTTTCACAGCTGAAGGTGGCGAATTCCGTGATCTCTTCTGTGCCGGATATCGCCGACTGTCTTGCGTCTGCGTTTGCGCGGGTCTCGAGTGATAACCATTATGATCCTGGTTTCCTCAGAATAAAGCGTAGAGAAGAGGGTCACTCTCTAGACTTTCGCTCCGACGGGCTAGAGGAGTACAATTTACCGTTCACCAGGTAGGAATTTGTTTCAGCTTTGTCCAAGTCGCATGACTCCGCCCCAGGGCCTGATGATGTTCACTATCAGCTGTTGAAACATCTGCCTCTTGCCTCCCAGCAGTTCTTGCTGGAGATGTTCAACCGTGTGTGGGCAGAAGGCTCTGTTCCGGCAGCTTGGAGGACAGCAGTGGTCATCCCGATTGTGAAACCGGACAAAGACCCTACTGCTCCTGCCAGTTATCGCCCAATCGCTCTGACTAGCTGTGTCTGTAAACTTATGGAACGGATGGTCAGTGAGAGGTTGGTCTCGGTGCTGGAATCACGCGGATTCTTATCTGCGTCCCAGTGTGGCTTTCGACGTTTTCGGTCAACCATCGATCATCTGGTTGCCCTTGAATCGGATGTGAGGGAGGCTTTTCGCCTGCGTCAACATCTGGTTCAGGTTTTCTTTGACTTGGAGAAGGCTTATGATACGACCTGGCGTTATGGGATTCTCCGTAATCTCTATAACTGTGGCTTGAGGGGACAGATGCCACTGTTGCTTTCCGCTTACCTCTCCGGCCGTTCTTTTCGTGTTCGTGTCGGGGCGACTCTTTCCCGCCCGTTTGTCTTGGAGAATGGTGTGCCTCAAGGGGGTGTTCTTAGTGTCATCTTGTTTGCTATTGGGATCAACCCCATTGCTCAGCAAGCTGCTGTTCCCCAGTCATTGTTTGTCGATGACTTCGGCCTGCGCTTTCGGGCAGCTCGCATGCAGACCTGCGAGCGGCAGCTACAGCTGGCGATTAACAAAGTCCAGACCTGGGCGGTCAGTAATGGTTTCCGGTTTTCTCCGGACAAGACTGTGTGCATTCACTTTTGCCGCCAACGAACACTGCACCCAGATCCTTGCCTGTACTTGGGGCAGGCGCAGATTCCTGTTGTCCCACAGGCACGTTTCTTGGGTCTGGTGTTCGAATCCAGGTTATCTTGGCTTCCACACTTGCGCCAACTTAAAGACAAGTCTTTGCGGGCACTTAACATCTTGTGGGTTCTGTCGGGCACTTCATGGGGTGCCGATCGCACTGCCATGTTGCGCCTCTACAGAGCCCTTGTCCGCAGCAAACTTGATTATGCGTGCATGGTGTATGGTTCGGCTAGTGACTCGACTCTCCAGATGTTGGACACTGTGCATCACAGTCGCCTGCGTGTGGCGACTGGGGCATTTCGAACTTCTCCAGTGGTCAGCCTCTATGCTGAGGCCTCGGAGCCACCTTTGGCCATTCGTCGGCGGAAGCTTGCCATTCAGTATGCTGTGCGTTTACGTGCTGTGGAATCCAGTCCTGCTTGGTCCATGGTTGTCGACGCGCCATTAAGCCTCAATCCCCCCCCCCCCATTGTTTTTGGGCCAGACTTGCGAGTCGGTAGACGCAGGGTGGGTAAGGGTGATTTCCGCGATAGGCTCCAGCAGTTCTGTCCGGAGATAGCCTTTGAGATGCCCAGCGTCTTGAGGCTTGGGGGGATGCCAGTGGCCCCTTGGCTTGTCCCAAGTGGCATTTTCATATTCGCTCTGGCGTCTTTCCCGAAGGGTTCCACTCTGCCAGCAAGGTACTTGCAGGAGTTCCGGCGGCTGTGTTCTCAGTACGCTGGTTATCAGCGGCTGTTTACTGATGGGTCGAAGTCAGACGCTGGCGTGGCTTGTGCTTGTGTTTGTAAGGGAGTGACGGTTGCCTATCGCCTTCCATCAGGTTATTCTGTGTTTTCTGCAGAGCTTTTGGCTCTCGGTTTGGCGGTGGAATGGATCCTTGGCCTTCAGGGGGGGGAATTGAGGCTTAATGGCGCGTCGACAACTTGGTCATTAGCGCCAACCTTAGTCACAGTGCAGTGGTCCGGGTTGCCACTGCACCACACATTACAGAGACGTTATTCAAACCCCTAATCTAAATCTTGTCATACATCTGTACCTCCTGCAAAAATTGAAAAATACCGGACAGGAGGACAGACTTATCGCCCAACTGACGCGCAATGTCATGCGGAAGATGGAAACGACGACGAACACCATCAAGATGGCGACAATCAACAAGTAAGTGGCGGACCGTAAGTGGCCGCCGACACCTATAACATTCAGGAGGGTCAACCCCCCGCAAAAGGAAACAGTGAGTAAGTCGAGTGTGACCAATGCGCAACACCACCTCCTCACGGCGACTGCGGCGACACGCCGAGTGCCATTCCTCAACAGTGCCTTTAATAGCTCGTAATTTATTGCCGTCCTGTCCATCCCACGAGGCTTGCCAAAAAGCGTGTAACCTCAGACGCATAGTTGGAAAAGCGTCCGAGGGAACAAGGCTGAGATCCCTTCCGAGAGGGCCAGAAAGGGCCCCATTTCCTGCAGAATCCGCTTGCTCATTTCCACCTATCCCAACATGGCCCGGGATCCAGCAGAAAAGCACGGTTTTCCGCTGGCCAGGCAAGCGGAAAAGCAAAGCTTGGACACGTTGTGTCAAGGGGTTCCGAGGATTGTAATTCGCCAAGGACTCCAGGGCACTCATGGAATCACTAAAGATAATGAAATGCGTGCCCTGAAGGCCAAGGATCCATTCCACCGCCAAACCGAGAGCCAAAAGCTCTGCAGAAAACACAGAATAGCCTGATGGTAGGCCTGATGGGCAACCGTCACTCCCTTACAAACACAAGCACAAGCTACATCAGCGTCTGACTTCGACCCATCAGTAAACAGCTGCTGATAACCGGCGTACTGAGAACACAGCCGGCTGAACTCCTGTAAGTACCTTGCTGGTAGAGTGGAACCCTTCGGGAGGGACGCCAGAGCGAAAATGAAAATGCCACTTGGGACAAGCCAAGGGGCCACTGGCATCCCCCCAAGCCTCAAGACGGTGGGCATTTCAAAGGCTATCTCCAGGCCACGCACGCATTCAGGGCACGCATTTCAGTATCTTTAGCGATTCCATGAGTGCCCTGGAGTCCTTGGTGACTTACAATCCACGGAACCCCTTGACACAACGTATCCAAGCTTTGCTTTCCCGCTTGCCTGGCCAGCGGAAAACCGTGCTTTTCTGCTGGATCCCGGGCCATGTTGGGATAGGTGGAAATGAGCAAGTGGATTCTGCAGCAAAAGGGGCCCTTTCTGGCCCTCTCGGAAGGGATCTCAGCCTTGTTCCCTCGGACGCTTTTCCAACTCTGCGTCTAAGGTTACACGCTTTTTGGCAGGCCTTGTGGGATAGACAGGACAGTAATAAGTTACCTATTAAGGGCACCGTCGAGGAATGGCACACGGCGTGTCGCCGCAGTCGCCGTGAGGAGGTTCTGTTGGCCCGTTTGCGCATTGGTCACACCCGACTTACTCACTGTTTCCTTTTGCGAGGGGTTGAGCCTCCTGAATGTTATTGGTGTCGACGGCCACTTACGGTCTGGCACTTCCTTGTTGACTGTCGCCATCTTGATGGTGTTCGTCATCGTTTCCGTCTTCCGCATGACATTGCGCGTCAATTGGGCGATAAGTCTGTCCTTCTGTCCGGTGTTTTTCAATTTTTGCAGGAGGTACAGATGTATGACGAGATTTAGATTGGGGGTTTGAAAAATATCTCAGTAATGTGTGGAGCAGTGGCAACCCGGACCATTGCACTGTGACTGAGGTTGGCGCTAATGACCAAGCTGTCGACGCGCCATTAAGCTTCAATCCCCCCCCCCCCCCCATGATAGCTGTTCATACTAACATAAGGTACTGTTAGGTAGCATCATACTATTTATCCACTGGCACAGAATTACAACAGTTATCATAGCTAATACACTGCATCCCAACGGATTAAGGTCAGTTATGGTAATAATAAATACAGCAACAAATGCCTGGGTAATGGGCATAGGGCCTCAATGCTATGGGATTCGTTAAATGCCACAGGATGGATTGTAATTGTAAATATCATTTTTCATAGGTCTGTTTACCAAAAAATAAAATTATTGATTTATTCAGAAACGTTTACGACCATAAAAATAGCAGTGGTAAAAGTGACTAGGCTTAGTGTAGCAATGTGACTGAGGTTGTCAACGCGCCATTAAGCCTAGT
>JAHWFP010186368.1:0-12724 GCA_023313725.1 Lithobius niger | reverse complement strand
TCTCACTGCATCTGCATTTCGATGACCCATACGTCTGTGCCATGTGTATAACACTCCTTGTGTATTGCACTATTTGCTTGGTGACGTTGTTTACCAACCTGGACCTTGTACAAATTTCCATCCATGGTTGCATAAGCAAAAATATGTTTTCCCTCACTTATAAAACACTTGTCTCCTTCCAAGAGCACCTTTAAGTTATTTGATGTCATGCGTCGTACAGGTAGCAAGCCGCTGTCGAGTTCTGGAGTATACAGCACCTCCTTGAGAGTAACCACTTCGCTTGTGCCATCCGGCGCAATGCAAGTCAACTGTCCTTCCCCAATTCCTCTCGTCCAAGTGAAAGAATTGTCAGCGAGGAACACTTTTTCTTGAATTTCACGAAATTTAGTAAAGAACGACTTATTATTTGTCATATGGCTGGTTGCACCACTATCTACATACCAATAGTGTTCTGTCAGTGGCTCTCGCGATTTATTTTTGACTGCCTTGAAACAGCGATGAACAACTTGGAAGGAATGATCCTGTTGGCCACTTCCATTAACATGCCTATAACCATCTTGTGTGGCGCACTTACTTTGCTGCGGAGTTTCAGTATCCTTGGAGTCCTCCTTACACTTGAAGGATCTACAGTCCCTTTTTAAATGTCCCTTCTTTTTACAAAAGAAACATTCACGTGTCTCCCTAGCCCCAGGATGACATGATTTTTTCTGCACTGACTCCTTAACTTTTGACATTATGTGCCTCACTGGTTGTCTTTAAGGCTACCGTAGAATCACTGCTACTCCCTGCCCTTTAGTTTCTAACCGGCTATTCCACTCATCCATAAGCTTTCCCCTAACATACTCAATAGTTAGAGCTTCTGGATCTTTCCCATCTAATGTTGTAAGCAAAGTACCATAGCTTTCTGGCAAGCTACATAGCAAAATGGCAACAAAATCCTCGTCTGGAATGATTTTTCCTAACCCTCGCAACTGTCCCACAATCGACATCATAGTTCCTATGTGTGACTGCATATTGTCCTTGGGTCCCAAACGCATAGAGTAGAGTTTTCTCATTAAATATAAGTTACTGCAGAGGGTTGGTCTTTCATGGCGTTTTTGTAGCACTAACCACATTTCCTGGGCCATTTGTAGCTATGCCAGGTGAACAAGTTGATCATCTTCAACAGTCAAGCAGATTGTAGCAATTGCCTTGTTGTTTAACTTATTCCACTTGGGAATTTTATGCTCCTGTTGGTTTTGGAGCATTTACAGTGTCCCGTAGTTCATCCCGCATGAGCAACACTTTCACCTTTAATTTCCACAACTGATAGTTTCCTTCGTTAAGTTTTGTTATTGCATATTTGGCGCTATTTTCCAAGCCTGCCATTTTCTTTTTGACCACGTTTTGACCTTGAAGCAATCCAGCTACAAACATGCACAAAAAGAGTTCTCCTGCAATCCAAACTTACGAATTTCTGTCCTCACTTTGTCCTAACTGGACCCATATCCTGTTAGCAAACACAAATATGTCTATAAAAGGCATTTAATGCACCTATTTTGAAGTTTACATGAGGATAACTGAGCTACAAACATGCCCATAAGCATTAAGACAGGAACAGGAAGTACAAGATACTAGATAAGTAAGATGTTGTGTTGCTTGCCACAAACATCACTATGGTGGTGCCCCCAACATAATGGGGCACCAAAACGGCAAAGTGCGTTATTTCAGCTAACACTTACTACAAGCTTGTACACTGTTTCTTATTTTTTATATTACTAGGTGCTGATCACTAAAAACGCTTTTAACTGAACCTACTTGCTTGATTGTTCACGCACACACATTTTATTCCGATGTTTTGAGTTACTCACTGGTGAACGTTCTGACATTTAGCTCTGCTTGCACTAATCACCGGATTTGCATTCTCCATCCACAGCAAGGCTGTGGGTGTTTTTGTAAATCGCGTTTCCGTCGTGCACCAATGCCATGATTTCAATCTGCGGTCGTCTGTTTCGTTGGTCTTGTTCGAGTGTTTTGTCGCAAATAACGACCAGAATAGTAATTTAAGTTTACTGTCATTCAGTGTTTCCTCGTCACTTATATCGTCTGCTGTCAGAACATATAAGACGACTCTTAACTCTGCCATGTTTGCTGATATGGCTCCCCTGTAGGCTCTGAATTTGTGTGAGTGAAACCGCCATTCGTGCACGTCTGGGTTGCTCATTGTAACTCGTTGCTCTGTTCCTGCTCTTTTGCACATGGCCCATGCCATGTGTGGTTTTAGGCTGTCGAATGGAAATACACAATCTTTCCCGTTCCCCATTTTGAGCTCTGGTGGGCTGGGCAGTGCCGACACTGTTGTGACTGTGCGACCCTCGCGTTCATACCGTTTAGTTGTGCATTCACAAAACTTGTATGGCAGTACGTGTTCCACCGTACACTTCGATTCTGTTGTGGTGGTTATGTGGTTCCCAGATGATGAATTTTTCCGGGCACCATCTTGATAAAGGTCTTCTTGTGTCCATATTTGATGCTTCGTTTTCCTACATGAAATTATGTTAAAACGTTTGAAGGTTGATCAGTACAGCTTGGTGTGAGTGCTGACCACATTGTGGAACCTTGATTTTGCTAGCCAACGAACCATTACCACTAGGCGAGTACCGATTTACATATGCAGATGCTCGATTTGTTTTCAGCTTTCCCTTTTAGCTGTGCCTTCTTTTGGTCCGAATGGTGCCAAGTGTACAGTATTTTCTTAATAGTAGCTGGTTTATGCAGTTCACAAATGTCACCATATTGTCTACGAAATCGCATCCACGGCACCGTCTGCACAATGGGTGTAAGTCCTTTGGCGTCTTTTGACACGTACACGAAGGAAAAACTCCGTCCGTCAACAACTCGTTCACGTTGTCTACGTCTTCGTCTCCTGTTCCAATCACTTCTTGTCCCGTTCGATCGTTTTCTGCCATTGTTAGATGGGAAAAACCGCACACTCGATCTTACGTCGAAGCGTGCTCAAAAGCGAATGGGATTTTCCCCACGGGAGGCAGGCGGCTGCAGCAGGAATACTGTGGAGCGTACCTAGGCGTTGAAATCAAAATTAAAAAAAAAATTTGTTGAGCATGGGAAAAGCAACATTATGCGAATTTAACATGAATACTGACGGTAAGTAATTTTATGATCGTAAAAACCAATTTTAACATGTTAAAATTCTAGTTTTTGTTAGCCAGCGAACCATTACCACTACGCGAGCACCGATTTGCATATGCAGATGCCTGTTACCGTTTGCATATTTAACGTCGTCACATTTTCGTTGTTTTAAAACTTTCACTTTCTTTTCACCTGCCGTGATGTAGTCATCGTATACATTTTTACATCTTGTCCGCTCTTAGTTGGAACGTGTTGATCTTTTTGGCGTGGCAATGTTAATGGATGGCTCCCCATCATCTCCATAGCGTCGGTCGCCATTGTTGTTGTGGTGTCGATGTCGCCGAATTTTGGTTTGAAGATCCGTTCGATCTCTTCGATTTTGCTCTGTAGACTTACTAAGAGTTCTGTGATTTCTCTCTCTAGGATGATTTGAGATAGCCTGCATTCTGACGATTGGTGTTGTTTGCGATCGGCCATACGTTGCTTGATCGGGCCACACTGCATCATTTTTTCGATCTCAACAAAGTTTTCCCATTTCAATCACAACAAAGTTTGAATTCAATCTTCAGTATTTGTTAACTGGCAAAGTTTATCGACAAAGTTTATCGACGTCAGCTTACCCTTCGTTGTGGGTGGTGTCAATTATCGGAAACGATTGTACCTTGCTTGTCGTCGATCCGCCTCGTGGTAACCTCCGGCGTTTTTGCTTCCTCTGGGCGTCCATTGTTTAATTTCTTGAAAAATCTATAGTAACTTACATCGATCGTAGAAAAAATCGTTCGCTCTCCGTTCGCTGTTCATCATGTGCCGTTGGGCGCCAATTGTTGGTGTTCGCTGGGAAGAGGACGACAAGATGCATTCTGATTGCAATGATGATCGTTTATTCTCTGCTTTCTGTCCTGTGAGACTGTGAGTCTCTCTTTCTGCTTGTCTCTCTTCCGGTTTCCTTGCACATCAGCGCCCAGTGAGACACGAGAGTGGAGCCCGCGTTGGTATGTGCGTCGCCATCCCAACAGTTGTACTTCTTCTTTAAGCTTTAAGTTTACGACCCAGGATAATTTAGCAAGTCCTTCAAACATATCCGAGTACACATCAATAATTTTCTGAGTTTTAAGTGTTATAAGGATTTGCATTTAGGTTATTCTTTAATTTAATATAAACCCAATCTGTGGCATGAATCAGCACTTAAAACTGGTGTGCTGTTGGGATCCACAACATGAAATCCAATTATTCGCTCTGCCCCTTTAACAACACATTTCATTTTACTCTTACATACTACTGGAATGCTCTAACGTGTGTACGTGGATATGTTTACACTAACTGTCACTATAGGTACTTTAGGGAAAGCCTGAACCATTATTTTAAGCGGCATCACATCCACATCTGCCCCTGTATCTAATTTAACGCTAACAATTTTACCTTCTACATTTAGTTGTTTATACCATTTTTCAAAACGTTCAATTTTACCAATGGTAATAATGCCTAAAAACATTGGTTTTTCCTCACTGTTTTTATGTGTTGCATTACTGCTGCTGCTTTGCAACATCTTACGTAGTGATTGGAATTTTACATGTATGGCAAACAATACCAAATGCTTGGCAATTGGGAATGCATGTGATGTACCGCACTTGGAGCATTTTTGTTGTTGCTGGTGTTTTGCTTTTCTTTGTTGTCTTCTAAATCTTCGTGGAGAAGCCGCTCCCTCATGCCGTCATCTCAAATTTCACACACTATTTTGTCTCGGGCGATCTTTTAGTGTGCCATAATCACAATCTTTAGCTAGTAGTTTAATTTATGTGAGAAACTGATCGAAAGTTTGTCCTTCTTTTAGGGCTACTTTATTTAAATTATAACTTGCAAAATTTACGTTTTTGTTGGGTTTGTAATATGCGTCAAACTTCACAAAAATATGTTCTACAGTTTTATTAGCACCAGCTTCTTCTCTTCCAACTATAATGGATGATACATTTTGTAATGAACCTGTCAGATCGTGTGAAGCAACACCGCTCTTTGTTGGCTGGCAGTCTATAGCCTATTGCAGCCACATATAGTTCGTAATGAAGATGCCATTTCTCCCATGCCTGGGCCAGAGCTGGCCCCTCTTCAAACTTGGGTGCTGGCTTTATAAATGTTAAATCTATTTGACACGTTGGTTCCTAGTCTTCTGATGCTGTATAGTATACGTTTTCTGCTTATACTTACACTCTACTGGTGTTTAAATATTTAGTGGGCTGGTGTAGCCACGATCAAGAATATAAACATGTAGCCTTGTGTAGCTCTACTTAGTAAGTGTGTTTATTATCCGGACTGAAGCTCTCGCTTGCATTACAAGTGTTGACATGATGGCCCCTTCTGTTAGTAACTGATGGTATTCGTACAAAAGTGTCGTCCCTGTTTCTGCACAAAACCCTGAGTAACCAGGCATGCTTTAAACTTGGTAAACTTGCCGTTTGCATCGTGTTTACACTTGAACACCCATTTAGAACAAACAAGATGTGCATTTAGTGACTTCTCAACTAGTGTGAAAGGTATGTAGATCTTTCATGGCTTGAATTTCTTCCTTCATAGCACTCTCCCATTCATGACATTGTTTAGTGCCAATGCTTCCGCCATATTTTGGGGTTCTTTAATTTTTGTTTCGTGTACTGCGTTTAACTGTTCAATGAGGCGAACAAGTGCTTTACCTCTAGTAGCAAAAGCAGAAAGCTAAAAAGCACTTTAGTAATTAAAAATATATTCAAAGTATCCATCAAGTACAGGTGAAAGACAAAATCACGACGTTTCGGTTCCTAGATCGGAACCGTTTTCAAGCGAAAGGGGAAAACATGTGAAACAACAGAAAAATTAATCAAACAGCAGCAGAGCAGATGGGTCATGGTTCTAACCTAGCAGGTCTTAAGGATGTAAGGTTCCGTACTAAAATGAAAAGTAAAAATAAAATAAAAAGTCGGCACAATTTGATAGAATGTGCCAACAGTCGGCTCCTAAATCGCCCAAGTCCGCAGGTCATATATTAGCAGGAGGTCGGCTAATGCTTTAAATAGTGGATCCCTGTAGTTTGGTTGGTGGAAATGTGTTTGATGCCAGCGCCATTGCATAAGTTAATGTAGTCCTGTAGGTGATTGGTGTATCAAGTGATTATGAACAGGTCGTTTAGTTAAATGATTGCGAAGTGTTTCCAAGTTTCTTCGTGTTTTGGTGTTTGGAATTTGAATTTAGCTGGAATTAGCTGGTAGATTCCTTGCAGTTTGTGTTGACGTTTCCTGATGTCAGTTCTTTACCTACAAGCTTCTGTACAGGGAGTGGGTCACGATGTCCCATGCATTGATGCCTTGTACTGAAGCACAGCTGTACACTGGAACTGTAGTCTTTAATCCGTAGGCTCGTTTTTCGTGATGCACAAGTTTCCCTTTTGTGGAATGGATTCAATTACAACGCCTTTACGAATAAGACTACAAATACCATTCCCAAAACTTATCTTGAAGGCTCTTTCAGATAGCTTGTTTACCGATAAAAGACTGCCTTCCAACTCCGGTACATATAATACCGGAGTGTTATGGTTGTACTTTTACCATTTTAATCAAAACACACAAGTTCTCCTTCACCTTTGCCTTTAAATTCAACTTTGTCACCTTTAACTAAACTCACAGTGTCGTAATAGTTCTCGTCTACAGTGGTGAAAAATTCCTTACAACAGGTCATGTGCGAGGAAGCATCCGAATCGACACACCAGTTGTTATGCGGAACTGTATCACCCATCTTAAAATACAGTTTTGGATTTCCGGAAACTGAACCGCTGTCATCAATGCTCTCATGGTCAGAGTCAACTTTCTTTATATTTTGTGGATTACTTCTTTTCCATTCTTGGTATTTATGACACTCATATTTTCATGTGACCGTGCTTTTTACAGTAAAAAAGGCACGTGGTTTCCCAGAATTGTTTGATTATATCGCAAGACTGATGCCACCTTGTACCTTGAGCGCCTTTTCAGTTTTTGCACCTCGTGTATGGCCACTTTCAATACACGTCTGTATTCTTCCACCAACTTAGTTTTGACAAGCTGTTGTGTTAATTCAGCTGTGGATCTAACCTCCAATGCAGCACTATAACTTTCAGGTAGACTGCACAAAAAATGGCAACGTTCATCTCTTCAGGTAGAACAAAACCCAAGGTTGACAAACGATCTATATTGTCCTGTATTTAGTTTAGATGGACGAAATATCATCACCTTCGTGAAGCCATGATGAGCAAAATTTTCTTTAACAAAAACACCTTTGTTGACAGGGTTACCTTCTGATTTGTAGCGAGAATATTCCATACTTCTTTGGCGGTAGTTTTGTTTTTGATATGAGACAGCTGGATATCTTCCACCAACAGACCAATGATGGCTCTTGCTTTTGTGTTATGCTTTCGCCATTCATTTGTAACTGGCGTTGGTGGCGAATTTATCACTGCACTGTGTCCCAAACATTATCTTTTATCGACAGCAATTTCACTTTAAAACTCCGTGTCTGATGAAATGCCGGTGTCAGGTAGTGGATACCGTGACAAATGGTCTGCCACTACATATAACTTGCCCAGGCGATGTTCCACTTCAAACTTGAACTGGGCCAGATCAGCGACATAGCTGCAAACTTATGATTAATATGCGACTTATCAATGATGTGAGCAGGTTGAAGTTGTCCGTAATTAGGAACAGATAACCTTAGAGATATAAGCGGAACTTTTTGACTGCTTCCTAATGAACAGCAATTCATTACTCCAATTCATAGCTATGGTAGCACGTTTCTGGCGTTGTAATGAACGTCTTGCATACTGCACTACCACTAGTTTCCCATTCTGGGTTTCGGAACGCCAGGTGCCGAGACCTTGATACAAAGCATCTGTTTTGATATCCTTCCTCTGCTAACTCCTTTGAGTAAACCCATTACCGGTTTCGATTTTATGGCTGGATTTTTAGTGCGGTCCTTGAAATGGTCAATGAAACCAAGAAAACTGCTAACTCAGCTATGATTAAGATTGTTTGTAACGCTTAACCACTCTTGTTCGTTCTGGGTCGGACACTACACCGTTTGAAGTCACCAAACATCCAAAAAACAAAATCGTTGTTGCTGCAAACACACACTTCTTGCGATTGAGTTTGAAGTTTGCTTTGCACGTTGCTTCAAAAATCTTCCCAATTTTTCCAAGGTTTTCGTTGAGTGTGTTGGAGCTACACATAATGTCATCTATTTACGCAGAGGCACGGATGCCGATCAAATGTGTTTAGTGCAGCTTAATGGCACCAATCATTGTGGTAGGACTAATTCCTATTCCAACAGGTAAACAAATAAATTTGTAATGGCCATTGGGATTGATACCGGGTATTTTGTGTGCGTCGTTTTTGTGAATTTGGATATTGTTGAAGCCTTTGGACACATCAGCCTTGCATATACACTTGTTCTTGGTGAGGCGACAAACTACATTATCCATGTTATGCAATGGTTGTGGCTCGGAAATCATGCGAGGATTGATTGTCTTTGAATAATCGATCAGTCGATTTGGTGTAGGTTTGTGAAATGGTTGTTCGTGTATAAGGCAGGGTGCACATCACACCTTGACAATGATGTCCGACAAATACCTTGCTCTAACCACTTCTCAACTTGCTCTTTAATGTCTACAAGGCCAAAAGGTATATGCAGGGCTGAAGCGTCATAGTTGACACGTCACTGCCATCGTTAGTCCACGAAGCCTTACGTGTTCGTGTTTAGGCTTGAACAATGGACTAACGATTATCCAGGCTGTTTTAAAATAAAAATTTTTACACTACTTAAATCTTCCGACCAGTGAAAACAGTTTGATCAAACTAAGAGAATGTGCGATGATCTAAGGTAAAAAGTTTTAAACAGCCAAGTGTGCCGGTACATCAAAATAAACTGCTCATATTTCAGCATTATTTAGTTAGGTAATGTCAATTTCTGTGCCAGTTAAAATATAAAATTAGTCTAATTACACAACGTCTTGGACCTATACTGAGTGTACATCCATTTGCTTGAATAAATGCAATTAAACCAAAATGAAGTCAGGTAGACACTGGTTCACATGCGTAACATTTAAAATAAACAAGTTTTTTCACCTAGCTTTGTTGCGGGGGTGCCCTTATAACCACCCATACCCGGTCACCCAACAGTGTTCCAGTAGACGATACGTACGCTCTTGGTATCCTTGTCACTATTTTCCTGCCTGTCATACCCACAGTTAGTTGAAAATAATCCAAGAGTGAAGTAAACAATATTTAGCCTTTATTTAAATGCATAAGAAGCACAGTTCACAATTTGCAATGTCAATTTGCGGTTGCAGTTCTCCGCCATAAAGCAGCACAAATAATCCATAGGAGTCCAAAGCTAACATTCGATTCGTCCCGGAGAGTTTAACCATTATTCACGGTTGAATTTATCCACAAATAAAGCACAGATCTATGCCAGATTTCAACCCGAGGGTTCATGCGGACTTTTAATGATTTCAGACTTGCTCAATAGCGTACCCTCAGCATCTAGAATGGTAGTCAGTGCCTCTACGGTCTATTGGGTAACCCACTATTAATTTAAAGCAGCAAACACAGACTACAAAATATTTACCTACTTCCTTAGGGGTGGGAACTAACAATGCGACTGTGACCACATGGCCTCCTGGTTTCCGCATCGCTTGCCCGCGATGTTAAGCTGTGCCGCTGCTGACACCCATAGCTTCTGCCAGCTTCATAGGTAAACAAGTGTGTGTGGTGCAAATCTATCTACTCCTCTTTTACTAGCATTATGTCAGAGAAGTAAATTTGGGAAAAGTCCCAAAACTTCGTAGTGAATTTGTGGGGATGACGGAATTAAAAAAGTTGCGTCTGACAAGCACAATTCCCACAATTACATGCAATATGTTTAATAATAATTTTTTAATCAATTTCATTCATATTTCGGCCTTGGTCCCGAAAACGTTTCCGGGTTCCAGGTCAGCCAATTTCCAGCCTTCTGATTTGCTGTTTCGAATGTTATGTATTTACAAAATGTCCAAGATGGATGTTCACTGGCCATTCTAATTTGTTGGGCTAATTTAAGCATTAAACTCAATTTAAACTCAAGGTATCAGATGGCTTGTTGCTGATTTAAAATATTTATCAGGAATTTAAATAATCCCTAAAATAAGAGAAAAATCTATAACGTAAAATCCTCAGCTTTGGCAGTACAAGCTGATGGCCCCGCCCAAGTGCTTACGACATGACTTTGCATCAAACAGAGCTGTTTTAAAGATATTTGTGTACAATAAATTTAGATTAAACATCATACAGGCTTCTGGAAAGACTAGAGAACCAGACTATAAAATTATACAGTGTAAACAAATTCATATTAAATTCCATTGCTACAGTATGTTGAGCCTAAAACCAGCTGTAGAATTCTACTGCAGTTTTTCTTTTGCACAGCCGGGATCAATACTTAACAAAGTCATTAATAAACACGTTTATTAATTTTCCTAAAGAAGCAGGCCTCAAAAAACATGATGAAATATTTGTAGGGCAAATTATGTCACTTTGCTTCTAGCTATACTAAATAAACCTTTTGAATGTTGTAAGAGTAGAGGTCAGTCAGTCACAAAGACCAATCCACACCTCCATGTGGTGTGAGACGGAGAACGTTAAGTCAGCCAAAATCATTAACCTGAACTATTTACATTTCTCAACACAGTAAATTTTATAATATTATTCTGATAAGTAGTTTTTTTTTATTCTGGTCTTATTTAAAGTGGCACTATCACCGATTGAAAGCAGACGAATTCTGACAACATCTAGCGCTGTGTAGTACCATCTAGCGTTTGCTTGCACCAAGTGAAGGAATGCATAACGGCATTTCTTTTAACGAAACAAACAAGCGATGACATCCTTAATTATTGAGTGAAAATTTGGTTCATCCTCGTGCACCTGCGAGTAAGCTATAAAGGTTAGCAATATCAATGTCGCTTGATGGCGCCCCAGTATTTTCGTTCGCATTTCAATCGGTGATAGTGCCACTTTAAGCTAAGCTTTAAAAAAAGCCAAAAAACTATTCTCTTCTTTCTTAAGCAAACACATTTCATCTATCACTCAGTAGGCAACACAAAACAGCAAATATTAGCACCAAGCAAAAGGCATTATCATTATCATTAGTATTAATTATGGTTTTGGCTGATGTAGCGTCTAATTGGGCAATGGCAAACATTTTGCTTGTACGTGACTGCACCTGATTAATTATCAATGCTAAAATTTATAGACGAAAACTTCCTCCTGGAAGAAAGGTATCAATGAATACGGGATGGTGTGAGCTTTTTGTATGTGTACAGTTCTGTGAAAGTTGTGATATCCACCCATAACCAAAACTGGTATAATGGAAGCCACCATGTTTCCTGAAAGGGTCAGCCCCTGAACATAGTGGTATCACTCAACCAGGGAAAGGCCACCAAGGTTAATTCTATTAACTAGCAAACTTGGCACATTGCTTGCTTCTTTATTTTTTTTTATATGACCCTTTTCTAGAAGTCTTCAAACATGTTAAGACTTTGAACTGTCCAATTCTATGGATCAGACATTTGTAATGTTAGCAATCCGTTACATTTGAAGGTAACTATTAGAACCCTCCTGGTTCAAAAACGTTAAAGGCTGTAAATATTTCACTCCTTAGAGCTTGTAAAAAAAACAAGGAAGTTGAACCTGGCTTATCCAGCCTCTGAGTTACTAAATAAGTAACGTACGGTGATGACATTGCACTAAGTCAGCACCATCTAAAACTGGCAGTTAAACAGTCATGTGTAAGGGACGAGACTCAAATGATGTTTCACTAATTTTTCCTTTCAATTACCTTTGGGAGTGAAATCATTCCCAGAAAATTCAACTTTTGCAATCACTCCTAGAAAATAATTTTACAAACATTGGCCCATCTCCACCCACCCTTCGCTGCCCACGAAGATGGAAATAATTTGGCTGGTAATTTTCTAGATTTTTTTGAAGACATTTTTTTTTTAGGCTAGCTGTAAAAATGGAGAAAAAAAATGTTACTGGGAACGAATGTTTTTTGGGGGTAATTTTTTATGCAAAATGTTTTGTTCCAGTAGTGACTTACATGGAGGTGTCAAGAGGTGAATTGTCCCCGCACCCGCCAACTATGGATTTTTGTTGGCTATTTGGCAGATTGGCCGAGATAGCGTTTATGTCACTGAAACTTTTAGTGTCCCCAAGTTTTTAATTCCAATACGTAAATCTCGACGAATGTCTGCTTTAGGACGTTCTAAAACCTTTATCTTCATCGTTCGTTGAAGCTGGACAACTATACACAGTAAAGACGGCTTCAAGATATCCACTGCATCTCAGACAGGTTGTAGGACTTCGCAAAAGTATTAAATTGCGTGGGCAAGGCAGGGAGAGGCGGTCACTGCCTCCCCCCCCCCCCCCCGAGTTGTAGGGCCTCGTGTTGTCATCCCGTGTTTTATAATCGCACCAGCAACCAATGAGTGTAATTGGTAAAAAAAATAGTGCTTTAGTGCATTATAAGATGTTTCTGTGTTAACTTAAGTGTCACCAAGCAAAGAAAGGGGGAG
>JAHWFP010186367.1:10520-27877 GCA_023313725.1 Lithobius niger | reverse complement strand
TCTCCCGTTCTTTCTTAGGCCGGCAGTATTCTACTGGTCACTCTTAGTAGCTGAGTTAAGGCCATGCCACACCGCACCGTTTTGTCCGGCATATCCGTCGACCGATGCCGCAAATGTACCCTGCGGGCACAACGCAGAGCCTCCGTTGCGTGTCCGACTCCTTTTCGACAGATTTCCTTCTCCTCCGGTTGACGGACGGTTGGAGTTGTCCGGCGGCCAATCAAAATGCTTAGTGCCACACGTGCCTTTCTCTTGGCGCTTGAGACAAAGATGGCGGCTCCACACCCGACCATCGAAATTACCGAAAATTGAAAAAGAATAATTCTAAAAAATAAGTGTACATAACTATTAGCAATACGAGCACTCGCCCAAATTGGTTTTAGTGGCATATGCGAACCTATAGTTTTACATTCAGACGATTACATTCCTTTTATTTGGGGAAGGTGGGAATAAAGAGGTCAACAAGCGTTCTTGGCGGACAGGTGTGGCAGTGTTCTCCGTTTTACAGCGTTCGTTTGCCGGAGACGGAGCCGGACACTGGAGACGGTGACGTTGTGATGTGTACGGGCCTTTAATTTCTCCCGCTTTCGCGTTATGTGTCACCTCGACTAGTGTTTGGCACTTTTAACAAACTTATCGATCAAAACGACTGCACACGTTAAATACTTTCTTTTTTTTTTTTTAGAAAAGGGATGCCTTGGTAGATGCGATTAACGACTGCAATATTGATGGTATTTCCGTTATTCCAGTGAACGACACGGGCGCGGTAAGTTAAACATGTCTCGAAATTCGGTGAAAAGTTTGACTGTTTATAGTATAGTGAATTAAAAAAAAACTTTTGTAACCCTTCTTTTGGTTACTGCTCTCTAACTGGCACACCTTACTTCTCCTCCAGTGTCGATAAACTCGTAAACTGTCAACAGAAACTGAATGAATATATTTCAAAGCGAGAAACACCTTCAACGATTAAGTAAAACAGAAAGCTTCACAGATATGACAATATACACAGAAGTGCTAGGTTATTGCGGCATCACGTCATCAAGCAAAAATTATCCAAATGGATAAGTTAAAGACTGATTGGGTGATGAGACCTACCAAATGGGTGAAAACAGGGTTCTCCAGTTTTTAATTTTTTTTTATTTCAACCAGTGGAAAATCCTAAAGTGCTTGTTGTGTGGCGAGACACTTAGGTGCAGACATAACGTCTTTGGAAAACATAATACTTGTCAACGACCATTTGCCCATTAGTTTTCGGCACTTGGGAACAATCATGAGTCAATCTGCCAGTACAGCAGCAACCATCAAGAGTAATGTGTATTGTCCATGTAGATGTGCAAAGCTGACTCCGTAAGGATATAAGACCACTGACGCCAGTGTCGTTAATTCAAGTAAAAAACGATGATCGACGACGTATGATTTGGTTCGACACAGACAAATCTATTGACGATCATTACACCTCACCATGTGCCCGATCAACCTATTTTCCAAGAAAAGACATGGAGGGCAATGAAGTACGAACATGTATTGAGGGCTTAAATTCGCCCATCTCTATGCTGCGACTTGAGCGAGACATTGACTCTGCTTCTGTTGGGGCCAAACTAGCCTCCTTGAAGATGGTTATTACTGATGCAATTTCACCAGTAAAGCTGAATACACAACACTCACCATAATTCGTACATACTCTGCAATCACAGGGAGGTTATACTGTCCTTACTGAAAAATCAGAGCTTGCATAAATGAATAATGATCTAACACTAATCGCTAAATAATGTTTAGAATCCTCCTTTACCGGAATGATGTGTGACTGCCGATAGCTTGTTGAATTCTGAAGATTTGGTTACTAAGATGGAAAATCTGCTCCTTGAACAGTCCTGTCGTAATGTAAAGTCATTCATGCAAACTTACGACAACATGGAAGTTTCATTATTAACTTAGTGAACAAGGTTAACACCCTTAGTGTAAACTCACTTAAAGGAAATGAAAATCCTCATTCAATAGTGTATCTCACACACCGATTACTGTAACTGTGCGTAGTGAGTCTATCATGAATCCTGAGTCACCATCAAAACCTGTGAATCAAATAATAGCGGAAAAAGTACAACCGACTGGAAGTGTGATCCTGTTAGAATCTATAGATAGGAAACTTCAGTTCTTCTTCAGTAATGTTGAACCTTCAAGCAATGAAATGCGGTCAACTTTGATAAGTGATCCTGATAAGCTAATATGGATTATCATTCGGAAAAAGCCCACCAAATTATACTCAACATGATAAATCCATCAAACACACTGCACTAAACGTTCCTTCTCAGGAATTGCCAGTCACTACTGGTTCTCTAAGTAAGAGCTCACCATCCCCAGGTACTTTCAATAAACTTAATTTGCGAAACCCAACTGAAAATATGTCCAGGACAGGAACAACCAAAAAATACATAATTAAGGCCAAATTTTGTCAGACTTATATCATCATTTGTGAACGCTAGTACCTAAGTTGCCATAATTGAGGACTCTCATGTTTGGAAATTATATTTACTGCTGATTTGAACGCCATCACCTGGACATGTCCGAGATACAAAATTGACCTTTTCGACCAACGATTACCAGGAATGCTTAGAAATGCTGATCAAAGCCAGACGATTGTTTTATGCGTGGGAGCAAATAATGTTCCCTAGGACACCCAATCTGGCCTTGTAAACAGTCTATTCCACATAGCGCAATGTAGGCCTGGTAGTCGTACTTGTTGTGGGGTTACTTCCCCATCCGGGATCTACAAAAAATCAACAGGTGTCCTGACAAATATCTAGTAGACTGTAATACTTTAATTGCAGAACAGTGCAACGTTAGTGAAACAGTATTTGTTGATGTTTGGCCTTATCTAATCTCAAACCTTAGTCTAATATCTAAGGATGGTCTACGCCTTTCTACTGCTGGAAAAATTCTTCTGTGTGATCTCATTCGTGGGTTTGTAACCTATGCACGATCATCTCAGGAGGGGAGTTTAAACTTCCTCATAAGGGAACATTTTCAGATCACAATGATCACCCTCTTCAAACTACTTAGGATCCAACCAGTGTTGACATGTTAAATAGACCTCATCAAAATAGTGATAAAATCGTAAGGTCTATGCCATGTCCCCCTTTTTCATGTTGCCTTATTAATGCCCAGAGTAAGAAGGGAAAAAATGGCGTAACTCCATCTTCTACTACCTTCAGGGTTGTTTGATTTAATCTTTGCTGTCGAAACTTGGTTTAATAGTTCAGTAGCTGATATATACTTTTACAGATGTCACCCTATTGTGCTATCTGTTGAGACCGCCCTTTGATTCAGGGGGTAGGCATTGCAGGTTTTTTTTTATAGAAACATCCAGACATTAAGCCATATTATCCTCTCAGATGATGTGGAAACTTTAAATTTTTTGTTGACTGGCTTAGACTTGGGCTATTTACCTGATGGTAGAAATGAGTGTCAGATTAAAGCAATGTGCTCTTTCTTTAGGTTTGCTGTGGTTCCTGATCGCAATTAATTTAGTCGTTGGGGACTTTACTATGGCTTTAATTGAGTGGCAGAGCTGTTTAGCTTCAAACAATCACCTGCAAATCTTCCTTGACTGTACGGCTAATTTGGGTCTAATTCAACTAGCCACTAAGCCAACACGTAATAAAAATATACTTGACATTGTCTTAGCTGACAATGACATAATCGATCATTTTGGCATGTGTGACCATAAACGCCTTAAATGGTTTTTTACAGAAACATCGACTACCATGCTTTACATATCAAACTTTGCAGTACTGACTGGTTTGTAATAAAAAGACGTGAAGCTGGTGTAAACAACGTATGAAATTGTTTTCATAACATTTTGATTGCTACAGTTGGTGATTGCAGTAAAACCCAAGCACGAAACCTAAGCATCACAGCAAACCACCCACTCATATTTATAAAGAAACTAGACATAAACTACTAAATATTAGCTCGGCTGGACCCTGTAGCCGGAAACCACCCCAATAACGCAGTGGTTAGAGTGCCCGGCTAGTAAAAGGGAAGTCCTGGGTTTGAGTCCCAGTCGGGGCATTAATTTTGTCTTTTCTTTCGTTCTCAGACTAAATACAGTAGTATTTAGTATATCCTCACAAGGCCAGTCTTTAATGCAGGCTGCTTGCTTCATTTACCCTTTACCTTATGATTTCTTCTTTATTTACTGCTTGCATTATTTCTAGTGAGGAGGCCAAGAAGCAATGTTGCTTTCTGCTCCTTGTATGTATGTTTGTGACCTCTAGGTCACCACTGAGAAAGAATGAACAGCTACTTAGCTCGGCTGGAGCCTGTAGCCAGAACTCGCCTTGGTAGCGCAGTGGTTAGAGTGCCCAAAGGTAGTCCTGGGTTCGAGTCCCAGCCGGGGCAGTTGTCTTTTCTTTCTATCTCAGATTAGTGTATTGTGTATCCTAACAAAGCCAGTCTTTAATGCAGACTGCTTGCTTCGTATAAACTATAGCTTTGGCACTTGTATATAAGAATACTAAAACGGCAGAAAAACAAAGAAGGCTTATAACGACCAATGGCATAAACTTGTAAAGCTCGTTAAAGATTTTGAGATTAATTGTTCAATAAATGTTATAAAGGAGGGAAATCTGGCAGCCCACTGTCGCTATGTTAACAAGAAAACTAAACAACCATGAACGATTCTCCCGTTACATTACTGTAGCAAACAACTGCATGACAATTTTAATAAGGCTTCTGCCTTAAATAAGGTGTTTTGTGGCAACTTTGTCATGGATGACGACAAAACTGATTAAATGTTTTTCTGATTTTTCTGCATTAAATCCAGACAATGAGTTAGTTCCCATTCTGCATCTCAGAGATATAGAATTCTCAATAGGTGATGCCTATAACAACCTAATTAGTTTGAAAAACAGCATTGCTGTTGGCCCAGATAATTTTTCAGCAGTTTTATGCTACAAAGAATTTGCATCTGAACTAAGTTTACCTCGTTTTTGGATTTTTAAGCTCTCTGTTGAGACTGGGAAGATTCCTAATAGCTGGAAAATGGTCTGTCTCACTACAATTTACAAGAAGGATAATGCAGCTGACCCGGCATATTATCATCCAGTCTCAATAACTTGTGTCCCTTGTCAAGTCTTTAACGTATTATTAAGTACTGCCTTATGATCCATCTAACAAAAAATAACCTGATACCGGGTGACCAATATGGTTTCCTACCTGGTAGATCTACCACGATTCAACTACTTAACTGGCTTTCAGCACTGGATTCTGGAGCACGAGTCGATCTTATTTTAATAGATTTTGCTAAATCCTTTGATTCGGTTGTGCATTTCAAGTTATGTGCAAAATTAACACATTTTGGCATTGCAGGATTGGTATTGGACGGAATATCTGATTACCTTACCATAGACAACAGCCCGTACGTATTGTCTCTGCCATTTGTCCACCTATGCCAGTGACCAGCGGTGTCCCACAGCATCCGTCCTTGGCCCCTTATTCTTTTTCTGCTGTCTATCTCAGATCTAAAAACTATTGAAAATCAATGTTCAGTGCCAAAATACGCTGATGACGTATGCTTACACACGGCTGTCATTGACTGTGTGGACCATATCAGTTTACAATCTGAGCTTTCCACATATTTCAGATTGGTCCATAAAATGACAACTGTGTATGAATAACAACAAGTGTAACAGCTTGCATTTTGATAAAAAAAATAACCTACAACTGCCTTACTCCTTTGACAGATGTCTACTTAATGCCGTAAAGGTCACTAACAATCTTGGTCTTTGGATTTCAGTGAACTTAAAGACAACCACTCGTTGCAATTATATTGCCACAAGAGCAAAAAATAAGGGCACAGCTCATTAGGTGTTGTTTTGTGTCCAAAGATAGAGCATTTTGGCTTTATCGGCTTTGGTCCGTCTTATATTGGAGTGTGCCAGCCAAGTCTGGTCCCCATATCTCATCGAGGATATTAAACTCATCCAATCGGTTCGAAAAGTGTTCACAAAATACATTCCGGGATAGTATCATACACCACACATGGAACGTCTAAGACTTCTCAGATTGGAGTCGTTGGAGACGAAGCGTCTAAAGGCTGATCTTTATCTCACATAGTTTATCCTGCATAATGAGATTGCAGTGGAGCCACAAGTTTTTTACGTTAAGTCGCAATATCTTCATTAGGGGCAATCCATTCAAATTAACGTGTGGCTTGTTCAAACAGATAATTATAAGTACTTTTCTTTTTTTGCAAATTTCGTTGTCCCATTTGGAACTGTCTCCCATCAGAAGTGGTCTCGGCAGGTTCCCAGTGGGAATTAAAAAGGCTGTTATAGGTGTACATCTTTCCAGGTTTATGAAGTGTTCTGAAAAAATGTTACCTAAGGCTGAGGTTATGTTAACCTGCATAATACTGTATTACTGTACGTTTTTTCCCCTAAATATTATTCTGGGTCATTGTAATTTCGGACTGTGAATAACAAAAGGCTTAAACTTACCAATCTTCGGGACAGGTTCGATAGAGGAGACTGACAGGGTGTCTGGAATCATGCCTTCCTTTTCTTTGTAAGCAATAAAAACCGTAATATCAACAAGCTGCAAGGATAACATATCAATACTCACCTGACAGTGTTGTCTTTTCACTGAATGCGTCGTTCAGTCCTGTAAATCTTTACGCCAATACGTCGTGCAGCTTCAAGTTTAGACTTGATGTCAGGATGGGCAGTATTCTCCTATTCTCGTGGGGGTTGGAGGTGGACATTTTTAAGACAGGTCTTGAAGCCTTGTTGTGCTGTTGTATTCTGTTTTAGGTGAGTTTACGAGTAAAGACAAGAGATGTGTGAAGGCATCATTTATATTTGTCTTATCACTGATTTTATTCTGATAAATAAACTTTGTAACACGCTATTTACGAATAGCAGGACGCACCTTGTGTGAAAGCACACGGTGCACCTTGCAGTTACATAAGCTGCTTGGTGACCGGTCAACTTCCGTCTACACCGGATCTTGCCCGAACGCCAACAGCCGGGAACGAGGCTGCTCTATTGTTCAAACCAGTTAGAGCCGGCTCTTACCTGTTAGCGGTTACGCAACCTAAAGCCTCAGGCGACTTCTGTTGTTCAGACCCGCGTATAAATACGAGGGCCTGGACCATGGGAAGACACTTGGTGTGGGGCAGGCAACTCGAAAGGTTGTCTCCCTGGACTCTGCTAGGATTAGACCAAGCTTCTAAACTTGGGTTTAATGCCTAATATGTGTTTCTCGGTGGAAGGACCCCTAGCCTTGCATTAAGGAGTAAATTGGTTTGAGATATTCTTGAATTCAATCGTCTACTCCCTGAGGATGTCACAACTTAACAGTAGGTTAACTCACTTGGCCCCAAAATGTTCAGTCCACCACAATGTTAATTCTTCATGTCTAAATCTTTCTAATCTCGTAAATTTTCTTAATAGTTGCAGGCCTTCGAGGATTGTTTTAATGACAGAGCCGATGAGGTATGTGAACATTTGTCTATTTGTTTGTTTTTGTAAGAATTTAGCGACCCTTAAGGCCAACTACTTGGTTTTATAAATATGTTGTTTGCAGACACGCTGCAAAGTCGCTCTTTTTTACAGTGTAGAAACAGGAAAACATTTGAGATCATTTACATTTCTTGTCATCTGTTGTCACGAATACATACCAACACTGACGTGATGCAAATCTAGTACAGGCACTGAGCCCGTCTTCTCTACTGAAGGTGTGTGCACCACTTCTCCAGAGGCCGATAGCCTGTGACTTCAAAGAAGCCATCCATACCATTCTTTCCCTGGAAGCAGTTTGAAAAAACAGGAGTATGGTGTGCAACTAACGTCAAACTGCAGTCACATATTCACGATAGACGTATTGTGCAATACGCAATATTGACGTTGACTTTACACGATGCTCGTGTTTCACTAAACGATTGATGGAAAAGAAACATATGGGACTCTTTATGACATTCTTCTCTTGAATTTGTTGCACCAGCATCCGTAATGAATACTGAGTCTCAATTTACCTAAAGATGTTACTTGCGTTTCTTTTCCTCACAATGCTAAGGCGGTTGACTAAGTTGCTATTTCTTTTGCCTTCAGTTTGGCTGCAACTTGCAGCACTCCATGTATTGGACGCGTTCTTTTTCTTGTTTCGCACAGCGTTTGATGCATTAATGCAGGTCTTAACTTCGCTGCTGAAACAATATGGCTGCTGCCCAGTGACAAAAAATATAATCATCTGCTGCAAAAATGATCACATTTTTAGTTATTTAAATGAAACTAGTAAACTTTTTACGACACAGCCGCAAATTGTTATTTATTCATATCAATTACTGATATCAACTCTGCCACAAAACAAGGTTTTTGTCAATGTTTTAATGGCAGTAAAAATGAATAAATGCTATTAAAACATTGACAAAAACTTTGTTTTGTGGCAGAGTTGATATCAGTCTGCCTACTAATCCACCGAGGAGCTCTTTGTTCTGGTAGTCTAGTGGTAATGAAGTGCGCATGACGTCAGCATTATCAAACAGCCACATGTAAAAGATGCACGAGGGTTCCAAATAATTTCCCTACCATGCGAAATCAAAGATTGTACTCGCAAGACGCGAGAAAGATGGGCGACGTGGGAGCCTTCGTTGTTCCGTCTACTCGAAGAGTAATTTATTAGGAGTGATTAATCATCGGATTAGATCAAGGTTTATTTAATCAGATATGATTCTGGCCAGCGCCACAAAATCAATAACAGCACATTCTCTGTGGAGCTCGCATCTAGAGCCAGTCATTTACGTAAATGAAGGCACAAACAACGACGTCTTTAGTCAAGCCATTGCTGTGAGAGTGAATCTCTTACCCTAAAAACACACTTTTTTTTTGGATTTATTGGAAGCAGATGCAATTGTCAACAGGTGGAATTTTTTTCTAGTTAAAACCTTAATAGTATAAGTTTCACAGCGATTGGAAATTTTTAATTTTTGCTCGGCCGGTGTCTGGGAGCTTTATTACATGTGCATACCACATAAAACAACAAAATGAGTAGCATAATAAAAGCAACATTATTTTGTTAATTAGGAGGGAATTATTAAGACACCTACCCTATAATTAATTACTTTAGATTTAACAGATGGAATCGTAGAGATTTGTGTCCCATGACCTGCCCATGTAATGCGTGAGAAGCTCCAGTTGAAAATGCTGGTAACTACCGCCACCAAGATGGTTGCTCAGGATTAGTCACCTAGCTAACGCCCTGCCAAATCTGTCTTACACGAATAGTGTAGCTGAACAGAGTTGAAGGCCAATAGCACCGGGGGGGGGGGGGGCATAAGGCAATCCAGGCTGCAATCTTTACCAGTAGATCTCAGACTTCCATGGGCGTCTGAATAATGGGCATCTGAACGTTCCCAACCAACTTTTCCCCAGCAAGGGGTGATCAGACCTCAGATAAGTCAACAACTTCACATTCCAACAGATACTCCAACTGGCATTGCACCCAATAGCATGCAGCAAGCTGGACCACAAGGAAATGAAGACACAACACTCGTCTTTCATGGCGATGGCGTCATGGAACATGAAACAGTCGCCACTCCAAGACAACACAGTGGATCAATGAGATGACTATTCATGACATGCAAAGTGTTCACGCCTCAACACCTTCACAACGTCCTCATGAATTGCCTACGGGGATGTACTGCAATTGGTAGCACTCTATGTCAGACCGACAGCACAGGTGGGAAGAGACAAAGATGCAAACCTTTAAAATGCCTCTCACTGATCATGAGAGACTAACTATAATAACAGGGTTGAGGCAACAATTCCTGAAACCACCAGCCGAGTTCATGTATAAAATCCTTTGGTATGTCAACAAACTGAATCACAAAATGCTGGCAATGCAATCATGTATGAGCCGCAACTCAAAGCGCAGGTCAAGGCCAAGTTACAAATTTGATTCCTTTAGCACCAGCTTTCTGATCCTCATCAACTACGGACGGGTCGACGTCGGATACCTTAGGCAAATCAACGACCCCTTTGCAAGGTGCTTACCAAAATGAAAGCAAACACAAGGATGACAATTATCAAGACCAAAGGAACCGATGCCATGGCATAGCACCATTGAATATTACAGGTGCAAAATATTTGGACACAACTCCACCTTTTGCAGTAAACAGAAATCTCCACAGCGACAGTCAGGATCGTTGCAAATGTAAATGGGACCACCAACGACGATGCTGGCCATACATACCATCACTTATGGAAGCTGCTTTTTCAGAGGACTGGAATCCGACTGAAAATGATGCGCCATCAGGTCAGATAGCTCAATTACTTTTTCCCCGGAGCGGACGAAGTGGTGGAAATGTACCACGGCCTTCTGCCAACCATCACCAATGGCTCCGTGGGGATTCCTCCAAGGGGTCAGATCAGGATACCAATCACGGCACAAAGAAGACCCGATACAATCCAGTTCTCCATGTCTAACGACCTGGCCATGGATTGCATTCTAGGACGTTCGTTTTACATGAAGACGAGACTCCACATCTACTACGCCAATAGCGTGGGAAATTTCGATGGTGAGATATGTCATATTTACCCAGGACAGCACATGCTGCCAACCCAAAGCCCCAGTAAGAACTCAATAAGGCTCATCAATGACATGGAAGCTGAGACGAAACTAAACCATTTGACAGCAGGACAATACAGCCTACCTAGAGGTCATCCTAGAAGTGCATATGGCCGTCTCCCGGGGAAGCCTGGATAAATAAAGGACTACCGATACCATATTGCTTTCCGCCACAACATGTGTCCAGTTGCTTAATGAATCTACTGTGCCGCACTTGACACTAAGCGTGAGCTGGGAAAGATAATCAATGAGCTAGAAGCCAGTGATAGCATCAAGAAGACCACCAGTGAATGGGGTTTCCCATTCTTCCTGCGAAAGACAACGGAGGAAGCTTCAGGGTAGTTCTAGATTAACGGGAGTCCAATAAGCAGATCAACGTAGAAAGGTACCAGATGCATAGAACTGATGAAGTCGTCCACTTCCTGGTAGGCACCAAATACATCTCGCTCCTAGACTTGGAGCAGGGTTTTCATCACATTCTGTTGGATAAGGAAAGCCGAGACTGCAAACATTCGTCTCCCATAAGGAATGTATAAGTGGCTCATACTTCCATTTGGCCTGTAGCAGCAAGCCAGTCCTTCCAGAAAGTCATGACGGGAATCATAGGGAAACTCACTGGAATGCTTTGCGTTCTGTACATTGACGATATAACTGTTGGAATCAGGGCCAGGGATGAGCACTGCTGGGCAGTCAGAGAGATTTTCATAAGACTCAGACAGGCAGGATTCATGGTCATGAGAAGAAAATGCCGCTTTACAGTGCCCGACATCAAAATCATTGGACTCCAAGTCACCTCAGTTCGAATCCACCTGCCTCGTGACTACAATGCAGCCATCAGCGTCTAATCTGTGCCCGCAACAATTTCTCTGCCTCTGCAATTTCTCTCGAAAGTTTGTGAGAAGACTTTGCAGAATCAGAGAAATGCCTGCATGAGGTCACCAAGATGGACCAACCCTTTTGCTAGAAGCAAGAACATCATACAGCATTTGAGGGGCTGAAAACAAAGCTTCTCATGGCTGGGATTCTGTCGCTCCGTAACTTCAATCACCCCTTCTAAATCGATTCAAACGTGTCCATCGAAGGCTTGGGACAGGAATGACACAGTGAATCAATGATGCGACGAAGACCGTAGAGCTCTTCAGCTGAGGCTTGAAAGACAGAGGGAGGGAACCATTTTTAAATAAGAGCAAAACAGCACAGAAACAGTTCATAAAGAAAAACCAAGCAGTGCTACAAAATAAAAAGACGACCAACATTCCGAAAATAGTCAATTTTCGTCATCAGGTTTATGACTTGGAATTTTAAACCATGGCAAGGCCACTAGGTCATCACGTTTAAAAGTATAACACGATATTTTTATAGGAATAAAAAGCCAAAAACTACCATTTCTCCTCGCAAAAGAGGTAGAAAACGGTGGCTGAAATGTATAACCTGACCTGCTCCTTGAAAATCTAAGTTGCAAATCAGATCACATGGTTTCATAGGTATGGTCCATTCGTAACAGCTATGGGGGGTTGCATACTATGTCTCGAAAATGTATACAGAGAAATATTCTTTCAGATGTTTATTGTCTGGTACTAAATGATATTGATTGTGTACCGGGGGTTTACAAGTGTTTTCTTGAAACAAAATTTGGACCTTGTCCAAGGTGGGGGTGTGGCCAGTTGTGAATTTATCAGGTGGCATGCCTGTTGAAAGGCAGTGTTGCACTAATGAATTGGTTTCAACTTTTAATCTAATCTAACTACTCTAGTGACAAAGACTAGGAACGATAATGACATTTAAACGAGAAAGATATTTGCGCAGCGGCAATGAACAACAGGTCGCGGGGTCCTTCACAACCTACTCACAGGTGAGCTGAAGTCAGACAAATACTTGTTGCCAGGACTGGTCTTAATTTCGAGTCAGGTGCTTTCATTGCTGGCCCATTGTAATTTCGATGTTAGCAAAGTGTTCATTAATCTGTGATTTCGACTTGCTGACAATAAATCAAACCAACCCCCTCCTGTGAGTTTTAGCACCTGCACTGAACTCGGCTAATCACGAATGTTTACTAAGGTCGTGATGGAAGTGTGTTGTCTGCAGCTAGAAAAGCTCCGCCGATTAGGCAAGGTCTGTTGAAGGTTGAATAAGGACTAAACCGTCTCATTATAAGGTACCCAGCAAAGACTAAGACGCAGACCAAAACTGGGAAAGTGTGTGCCCCACGACAAGTCTGAGTGAAGTGAACAAACTCCTACCATGATTTGGATTTTTTGAATTTACATTAAAATTGTCAAACTACAGTTCAAAATTGTGCTTAATGAATCAACCCACTGTGTCTTTCCCATTGGCTGTACACTCGGACCAGACCATCCCTTCTCGTAGACTGGGGATTAATTCGAAGGATGGAGACGGATCTGTCAGTGTGCTCCACAGAAGGTGCCTGTTCCCTGACTATGTCATCAACCTCCTACCTCTATCATCGCTCCATGCCTGCACAAGTCCCACATTTGGAGAGTCAACAGTCGACACGAGATGCAAAAATCATGAGCCTGCATGGATCTGCAAGAATTCCCATTTCAACCCGCAATAAATCGTTCAAGAAAGCCAAAACTTGCAGTTGACTGAAATTCAGTTGCTCAGGGAGACTCACGGCTATCCGGACGGGTCAGCATCTCCCCAGCACTACAATCAATTAGTCTAGATATAACAAACGTGATCATCGAGATTGGTTGTCTCATGACTCGCTAACATAAGGCACCAGAAGCTCCAGTTTTACAATGATGTCACCAACTGTCTCATCGTAGTTAATCTAGCAAAATTTATCGTTTTCTTTTAATAATGTGCAATCTAACGTTCAGTAAAGATTGTGCAAATGGATAATTATTCATTATTTTTGTTCAAAACTACTGTTAGTTGAAACAAATCTCCATCTAAGATTTGAAAAAAGCAAGCGTCGTTTACTTCGAGAAAGAAGCGTCGGCTTGGCCATAATGACTTTGTTTTGTTTGGGAGCAACGACGTCAAAAGCTGTGGCATCTTGGGTAATCCTGCCTTCTTACACTCTTCGACCGGAAATAGATCTGCTGCAGCCCTTTCACATTGCATTGAGTGGACTGACCCAATAGTAGAAGGACCCTGTGGGAGAACGTAGTCCAACGATTAAGTGCGGGAATCAGAATTTGGCATGGGGTATGCGTAACATCGTTCGAGGAATGCAACAGAGGATCTTGCAGCATCGAAAGTAAAAATTTGTCACAAAGGAGTAGGTAAAGTTGGGGAAGCAAACTTGCTTGAGCGTCGTCAATTCAGCACCACCACGTAGTATAATTGTACCCAACTAAATACAGACAATTAGGGATCTTTAATGCTTGAGAATTAGAATTAGTGCTCATTCAATAAAATAATTATAATACTTTCAAAGGCGGTGCTGGCAAAATAATGCTGACAGCATTACTCTCTGGATTAGCTCGAAAAACGTCTCATTGTTCGTGCTCAATAACTGCTCATCAGTGCTTGAAAATCAGAATTAGTGCTATACAAGTCTGTAAATAATAACTCTTTTGATGGGTTGGTGCTGTTCATGCTGCAGCACCACCCACACTGAATGGCTCCTAAAATGTACCAATTTTTAGCGCTAAAAAATTAAAATTAGTGATCGAAATTTAAATTAATGCTCGTTCAATAAAAGAATTTTAAATATTTGCTTATAGTTAGTCGGCAGAGAGAGCATCAACTTAAAAGTGATGTTTTTATTACAAAGTATTATAATTCTTTTAATGAAAGATCACTAATTCTAATTTTCGAGCAGTAATGAGCACTAATCGAGCACTTAAAAATGAGATGTATTTGGAGACGTTCTGTGAGGGTGGCACCATCACCCTTGAAAGTGTTATAATTCTTTTATTGAAAAAACACTAATTCTAATTTTCGAGCACTAATCGAGCAATAAAACATGGGACATGTTTGGAGCCATTTAGTGTGGTGGTGGTTCTACAGCATGAACAGCACCAACCCATAAAGAGAGTGATAATTTACGGACTTGTGTAGCACTAATTCTGATTTTCGAGCACTAACGAGCAATATTGAGCATTAAAAATGAGATATTTTTCGAAGCAATAATAGATGGTAGTGCTGTCAGCATCAATTTGGCACTGCCGCCTATGAAAGCGTTATATTCTTTTATTAAATGAGCACTAATTTTAATTTTCGAGCACTAACGAGCACTAATTGCTTGTATTTAGTTAGGTATGATTAGACGATGTGGTGGTGCTAAATTGATGGAGTTACTTGATAGTACTTGATGTGGACAAGATTTGGATCCAACCAAACCAACTCTAGATGTAGATTATCGATAAAGATTGGTACCTTCTCACTGGTGAGGGCACGTCCTTTTAACATTATTTTATATGTGTTTAACTTCAAAGTTTATTTAATTTCTTAATTTATTTATTTCCAGATTTGTGGCATTTAGAGGTCGGTGCTACTTGTTTTTCGCTCTGGAATCCTCTTGAAAAACAATCTCAACTCCAGTCCAACCTCCAAAAACAAGGCTTTTTATTGCGGTCTCAAATGTTTTGATTGAAAAATGTGTAATGTGTAATAAAAATTTATTATTTTTTGGCTGTTGTGGTTTGTTGTTTGCTTTGGTCGTGTCATTTTTTGGAGTGGGGCTCCGCTATGATCACTACAATGCAAACTTACACTGCACATCGTGGAAAAAAATCAGGAAAAGGACTCGGGTTGAGGAACCATTAGGGTGACAAAATGGGGAGCGGTCTGACCCACGATTCCTGTTTTACAACAGCCAGACAACAACAATTGATGGATTGAAATGTTTACTTCACGAAATGTTTGAGCATTCTGAATTTGAAAATAAATGTTTTCGTAATTTGCGTCATTACCGTCCACAACTTTCAAATTAATTGGAGCCTCGCGTGCAGCAAACACGCTGTTGAGGAAGTAAGTAGGTGTAGAGACGGGAAGAGGGAAATGGGAAGCGGTATACTCAGCTAAACAGCAGCTCCATTATGTGGACAGTAGAAGTGACTTACTGATTATTAGTATTATTTTTTTTTCTTAAAATTAATTTGCAGAGCCTTAAATCATCTTAAGCAAGTTAGAGCAAGTTAAAGAACCTGCTCAAATCTGAATCGTATTGGAAGTTTTCGAAACAGAGAGATGTTCAGTAAGGGATGGAACCAGCCAATCCACGAATTCAGACGGGGGAATCTTCAATCAGGGTCGGATTAGGAGAGGTTGGGCCACTCCGGGAACGCACAGCTGGAGCCTTGGGGCCCCCTCGCTGGGGAAAGCTGCGCAAGGGTCTGGGGATTGGTTTATTTTTAAGAAATACGCGTGAATTTTAAACGTTTTCCCACAACTTGCACATGCCATTTTCAATGGAGCTAAGGCAGCCCCTTTTCCCCCACCCCCATATATATCCAGTTTTGTAGAGCATTGTTGTGATTTCTCGTTTGCATGAAAATACTGTGACGTCAGTACAGCTGCTAATTATTGAACAGGATGGAAAACTAGGGCTCAAAACGGGTAAAATAAAGACGGATGTAAGCCCATTTACGTTGCCTTTTGGACTAATATATCCGACTCCCTGAGCGGTGGAGGCATATAAGTTGAAGATTCATTCATTGTTGATAGGTCATTACAAATTAAACACTGCCGTTACCAGTCGCCCATCACCCAAACCTCAGAGATTCCCACAATGCATTTCAATAGAATAATGATTCTCGAGATTCCCACTGCAACCATACAAACAAACAAACAAAACTGCGATCTAGTCATGTAGATTCATTTCAAATTTTTCCAAAAAAATTTTTGTTTAAACAAGGGCCTCCTGTAATGCGAGCCTCCCCGGGTTCCCGGGTGGGCCAATCCAACACTGGCTCCAATCACGACATATTATTGTCCAGAATAGTCAGACGCATTGGCGTACCTACGAAGGGTGAAAGGGGCAAAAGGAGAAAGTGACACCCTCAGACCAGAAATCAGGAGTCAAATTTATCAGAAGTAATAAGGCATTTATTGTAAGTGAAAAAACATTCAGAAAATTGGCTATTGATACATTTCACAGCCACTATAATTGGTAAAACAGCGTGGTTCTATAGGGCTCCGAGAGACTTAAACAATTACCTCCCTTTGTAGAGCCCTTAGCTGAATGTTTGACCCCATGTTTAGTTACAATATTTTTGCCTACCTCTTCCTTCCATGTCCCTACCTTCCAAACAACAACAAAATAAAAAGAAAACCACAAACTTCCTAAGTGCGCCACTGGTCTTGCCATACTTGCTGTGTAACCGGTTGTTTACATGAATGGCAAGATGCGACACGAAGCCAACACTTGGTGGTGCACCTTGTCATTACGTGAGCTGCAGCGTTTCCTTGTCCAATTGCCGTGTGCACGATAATTGGTCGAGCGCCAGCAGTAAGGCAGCGAACCGTCCCCACTGCTCAACCAATTGGAACCGGATCTCTGCAGTAAGGCTGGTCACGTGACGTAAATCGTGGCAGGAACTGTCCCTCCAGCAGGTTTAAAAGAGCCAGGCTGGAGACGAATCCTCTGTTGGTGTTGGGAGTCTGACCTCCAAGTTGGTCTCCTGAAACCTGCTTGGGCTGGTACGGGCTGCAACCTGGACCAGTGCCTGATATGTGATTAGTATTAAAAAAAAACTCTTAAGCGCATAAAATACGGATGTAAGCCTTAAAAAATTTAAAGCTGTAAAAGAACAGATATT
>JAHWFP010186367.1:0-10120 GCA_023313725.1 Lithobius niger | reverse complement strand
GACGCTGATGGCTTACATGTCTTTTTCTAATATCTGTTCTTTTATGGATACATTTTTTAAAGGCGTACATCCGTATTTTATACGCTTAAGCGTTTTTTAATACTAATATCCATTATTTTTCTTGTTTCAGCAAGAATAACACAGAAAAGAATACTGTAATCACCTTAAAATAACTGTTATAAGAGAGCCTTTTTAATACTCAATATTAACAGCTATAAAAAATGTAAATCGGTTCTTTGGTTCGATTTCTAAGTCAGAGCAAAATTTCCCCAACAAGAAGAACAACAATAATTGTCACATTAAAATAGTGTTCAAAAGGCCATAGGCCTTCTTCATACCAATGTTTTAAGCTGTAAAACTTGAGCATCGGTTCATTGGTTCGATCTTCAGGTGTAGTACAGCTGTTACGGGCCAGAATTATTTGGGCTAATCATGAACGTCAAGCTAAAAGCCATGAAATTTGGTATACAATAGTCAATTATTAGCTTATAAATCGAGCTAGCTATGGAATCTCTCGAGAAACCCCCTAAGGCCCCTTTCTATCCTTCTTCTACCACACTGGTACGAGGTAATAGACCAACAAATTCTTGCTGATCGCGCTAAAACGTGAATTGGTACACTAGTCATTCTTAGCACACAAACCGAACTAGAAAATTTGTTGATCATCAACCTCTTGAAGAGCGCACAGGGGGATGCACTGGGGGGGAGGTGCATCTCGTGGGGTCCCGTATGAAGTTCGATTTCTACTGCTACAATGTATGTTTTTAGTACGTTCAGCAAGAATTTGTAGGTCATTGATGCTTCATGGGGTGCACAGGAGGGGGAGGGGATGCTGGTGGAGGCTTTGGTGGTATTTCATGGAGGTCCATGGCTGGTTCAATTTCTACAGCTAGGAATGATTGGTGTACCAAGATGCATGCATTCAGTACGATCAACAAGAATATTTAGGGTATCAAACTCATGGGGAGGGAATAGGGGGAGAGCACTGAGGGGCCTTGGACGATTTCGCAGAAGTTCCATAGCTAATTTGATTTCTACTGCTAACAATGACTTGTGGACCAAATTTCATTCTGTTAGCACTATTTGCAAGCATCTGTTGGTCAGGCCTTATGGAGGGGCACTAAAGGAGGGTGCCTTGTGATATCTTGTAGATTATCCCGAGGGGGTTCCATAGCTAGCTCAATTTGTACTAATTTGAATGAATTGTGTACCAAATCTCATGTTATTAGCTTGATTTGCAATAATTTGCTTGTGAAGCCGCAGGGAGGATGGGGTAGATCCTTGGGGGAGAGCCTTGAGGATATTTCAGGAGGAGGGGGTCCAAGGCTGGTTTGATGTGTACTGCTAAGAATGACTTGTGTGCCACAATTCAAGCGTTTAGCCCGATCTGCTATAATTTGTTGGCCAAGCATCATAGAGGGGGCACAGGGGAGCGCTAGGGGGTCTATGGTTGGTTTGTTGGTTTGATTTGTAATTCTAAGAATGACTTGTGTGCCAAGTTTCATGCTTTTAGCTCGATCTGCAAGAATATGTTGGTCAAACCTCAATGAGGAGGCACAGGGGGGCGCTGGGACCCCTGTGAGGGTATTTCATGGGGGTTCCATGGCTGATTTGATTTATGCTGTTAAGAATGACTTGTGCACCAAATTTCATGTTTTTACCTTTATCTGTAAGAATTTATTGCCCAAGCCCCTGGGAGGGGAACCGGGGGGGATGGGGTGATGGGGGGGGGGGGCTGAAGGCATTTGAAGGTACTTCATGGGGGGTCCATAGCTGGTTCGATTTTTACTGTTAAAAAAGACCTGTGTTCCAAATTTCATGTTTTTAGCTCGACTTCAAAAATGTGTTACTCCACTTAATGATTTCTGCCCAGTGCTCTACAATAAAAAATTGTCTGTCGACGAGAATACTGCAGTCACATTAAAATCGTGTTTAAAAGTCCCTGGTAGATGTTAATACCTATATTTTAAGCTGTACAAATTGAAAATCCGTTCATTGGTTCAATTTCTAGGTGAGAGCAAATGTTGTAGCCCATTTGGCTTTCCGTGTCAAGAATATTGTAGTTACATTAAAATAGCAAGCGGAAGGCCCTAGGCCTTGTCCATACTTACGTTTTAAGCTATAGAATTTGAAAATTGGTTCAGTGGTTCGATCTCCAGGTGAGGGCAAGGAGTCCCAACAAGAACAAGAACAACAACAACAACAACAAATGGCCATACTGTGGACGTCGAACGGTTCGATTGTTGTCAATAAAACTTGCAATGCGGTGAAATAGTTACGACACGACCTCAAATACCGAATTTCGTTGGTCTCTGTCAATTCTGGGCAAAACTATAGAAGTTCAAAGTTTGACGTTTAACATGGAAGTTCATGCTGAGGCTTATACTCTGTGCATAGTCCCCTAGCTGTGCAGTAAGGAATGAATTTAAATTGAGTTCTTGAACTTGAAACCTCTCGCCCATTCCCGTAGTTGTTGCACATTTTGTATTTGAACTGGAATTTTTTTTTAAAGTTCGAATTCGGGTCCTGGTTGGAATACCTAAACCTTCGAGATAAAAAAAAAAAACATGAAAAATCGTGGGCAGAAGATTTTTTTCCGAACTTCTTTGATTAAATTGGCCGAAGAAATAGCAAAAATGTCGAAGTATTTATTCTAGAAACTAAAAAGCTGTGGAGTATTACATTGGATCTCTAGGATCCCGCCAGTGTCTGCATGCTTGGATAACCTGCAGTAGCCGGAATTTTACCACTAGAACCGTAACCGTTAGAACCGTAGAACCGTTAGAACTGTAACCGTTAGAAGCCGGAACTTAAAATGCAACACGCTTTTAGTTTTCTTATGAAATTAAAAGTAAAAACAGTTGTGAAAAGACTGGGTCGAAAGCCTGTTGTTAGGAAATTTAGAATATTCGGGTCGTTAGGATGCAGCCAGTGTCCGCGTGCTTGGGCAACCCCGAAACGTCAGTTTAGTTTCTGAATCGTTTAATCAAAAACGATTAATGACAGGATGACAACCCCGTTAATTACGCAGATAATTAACGTTAAACAGGTACGCAGTTTGTAGACTCGGTTGAGAAACTACAGAAAGCCGCTTTTTTATCTTTTCCCGATGGTAAAGGAAAGCAGAAATAGAAACACCGTTTTTCTGAAAAGAAAAGAAAGTTTAAACGCAAAACACTCAGTGTTGGGGAAATAAGCTCGGCACTCACAAATGTGTAAGAGTGGAAAAGTTAATTAGCTCATTTTGAAGCTATGAATTGCAAGTTGCTTTGAACAGTTGAAAGCTAATCGAGTTCTTATTATTTAGGAAGCATTACGTTAAGAACACTGAATGTGTGAAGCTAAAGTAGACTTATAGTTGAAGTGAAATAAAATAAGGATACAGACCCGATGGTGGCAGACTGAAAAAGCACTTCGTTGAAAAGAAAGGTTGGACCGCTAAAATTATTTGCATTTGGGACATTATGTGTTTTGATGGCTTGCAATCGAGCCAATGTACCTCCTATAATTTCACGGCTTTGGGCAGTGCGGTACATGGACTTACTAGAAATACCACCTTGGTTAAGGAAAATGGGGATGGTTTTGATGCATCTTGAGCGGAAGACAGGTTCTAATTCGGAATGGATTTTTCCAATTTCGAACTTGCCCCCACCAAGAGTGACACGTTTCGGAGGATTCCTATCCAACGACTGTAGGAGTAAATAAAATGCCACAGGTTGTAAAGTTAGTCTAGAAGGAATAAACTAATATTTCCAATTTGAAAACTGGACACGGGTACAATCTTTTATGCAGTCGAGATGAATGGGTTTTTTTTTTTTTTGGTTTTCATTTATTCCGAGTGTTCCTGGAACGTGGATTGGTAGATGGGAATGCGAATGGGAAGTACGGTGACAAATTATGTGACAGAAGCGCATATCGGTCATGCATGCTCCCTCCCCCCAACACAACGACAGGAAAAATACAATTTTTCGGCGTCGGATGTTAGGGAGTGGAAGACGGAGAATCTCGGGAGGTGCTTCGGAGACGAGATTGATGGCCAGTTTCTTCGGGTGAAGGATTGTTGTTTGGTGGGGTTGTTGTGTTATTGTTACGTTGTGTTTGATTTATTTTAGGAGACTTGTAAGACTGTGACAAGGGAAATCGTGAAACTCTGTGTGTGGTGAATAAATGTTATCAATTTTGATGTTTACTACCCTTCCTCCACTTCTAGGATTGTTGGGTATCGTAGCTAGGTCTTTTCTTTGCCTCAGCAAAAACTTAAGAAAGGGAAGATGTAACTGGCTGTTTACTTGAATGGCAAGATGCGACACGAAGCCAACACTGAGGCTAGGTGCACCTTGAAATTACGTGAGCTCTAAAGCTCTCCCCCAACTGAACCAGCGTCGAGGAGGTAGGGAGTAACAGCGAAAGACATGAGATAAGCAAGGGGAACGGGCCAGAGTCGAGAAGGTTGGGAGTAACAGCAAAAGACATGAGAACAGCAAGGGGAACGGACCAGACTCGAGGAGGTTAGAGTAACAGCGAAAGACATGAGAAAAGCAAGGGGAACGGGCCAGAGTCGAGGAGGTTGAGAGTAACAGCGAAAGACGTGAGAAAAGCAAGGGGAACGAGCCAGTGTCGAGGAGGTTGGGAGTAACAGCGAAAGACATGAGAAATGCAAGGGGAATGAGCCACTGTCCAGGAGGTTGGGAGTAACAGCGACAGACATGAGAAAAGCAAGGGGATCAAGCCAGCGTCGCGGAGGTTAGGAGTAACAGCGAAAGACATGAGAAAAGCAAGGGAAACGGGCCAGAGTCAAGGAGGTTGACAGTAACAGCGAAATACATGAGAAAAGCACGGGGAACAAGCTAGTGTCGAGGAGGTTGGGAGTAACATCGAAAGACATGAGAAAAGCAAGGGAAACGGGCCAGAGTCAAGGAGGTTGAGAGTAACAGCGAAATACATGAGAAAAGCACGGGGAACAAGCTAGTGTCGAGGAGGTTGGGAGTAACAGCGAAAGACATGAGAAAAGCAAGGGGAGCGAGCCAGCGTCGAGGAGGTTAGGAGTAACAGCGAAAGACATGAGAAAAAGTCATTATTCACGAAACAAAACAAAAAAATATTCCAATACAAATATTGAAAACAAGTTACTGGTGTTAAAGGTTTGGCAGAGTACTTGTATGTCATCAAAACACGTCCGGTATACAAAATCCTATTGTGTGCGCAGCGTATCTTGAGTCCTGGAAGTATTTTGTGAGCGGCTTCGTCTTCCTGGAGGGAGTGGCTTTAATCGACGGCCGCCATTGTTTTTGTAACCATCTTGGATATCAACAAGGCACTCTGCTACCAAAAACGTACAATCGATTATCTGTCTTCGTTCTGCAGCGAACTCAAGAAAGGCCGCGCACACTTTAAGTAAGGTGTTAATAGCCAAATCCCAGGAAGTGTAAGTATACGATAAGGTTTCACAATAGGTACATTTTTAAGTTGAATCACTAATTATCTATAATTGCTAACAATTTTTTCCCAACAAATGGTAATAAACTGGAATCCTATGAAAATTCGTACATTTACCCAAGGTTACGTCAATCCTTCCTACCCTATTTACAGATTTATTCCCGCAACATTAGGAATAAAGTGAGCTTAAATGCGATCTTTGTAGCTGTAATAAAGCCGAAACTATTTCTCATATTCTGCTCCAATGCCGTATCTACAAGAAATGTAGAGATAAATAAACACATTTCAGTCAATATCGTGACTCACTGGTGAAATTACAATGGTACATAAAATCTATTTTATAAATTTTCAACTACGGAGGAAAGGTGGGGAAGATATTTAAAGGCTTGGGAGCTGGAAGTTAAAGATGTGTTTCCCTGCACAATGGCTCCTGAGTACAGCTTACTCAGTCCACATCATAGTGTTTAAAAGGACATTCCTCCCAGCGCCATTTTTCTCGATCCTCCACATCTAGTAAGCCCCAAAGGTCTATTTACTAACCGTTAGCCTTTCCCTTGCTAAAAATCCGTTTTAAAATGTGGCGTCTGGGAGATATTCTGTTGAATATTGGGGAACTTTATTTACGTTCTTCCTGAACGAATATGATCCTTTGCGCGCCTACAATGACCTTGAAGTTTTATCTGCGTGTGCGCAGTACTAAATTTAATAGTTTGCTAATAATTACTATGAGGTCAAAATTCTAAAAGACTAATACAATTAAAATTAAAATTAATTATTCCAATAGATCGCGAAGCAAAATTATAAGACACTAGTCTAGAAAATTGTAAATTGTGATTTTAAAATACAAAAATCATTCCGGTTTGCGCCGCCACAATTAATGCGTTCACGCTAACTTGTCTATTAAGCGCAATGCCAACTGAAATAGTAGCTTCGTTTTTCGCTGCGAGGAACGAAGCTACTGTCTCAGTTGACCTTGACTACGGTAAATGCGCGGATGCGATCGGCACGTAGGTGTTGTAAGGCAGGCGGAAGGTTATAAAGCAGGCGGTATGTTGCTTTAATAGTACATTTGGGTGCCATTTTGGACTTTCACCACTTTTAACTATTACTGTTTTATTTGATGTTGTGTATCCATTAACGGTTCTGAGCGGTGCTAACTAGAGCTATTATTTTAACATAGGGAATACATAATTTAACCCTAGATTCGTATGTTCCCTCCACAAATTCGCATTTTATTTTGTGTATTTTTGTAACCATCCAATTTTGACTTAGAAACATTTTGAGGTAGTCAGCTTAGTGCATCACGGCTAGACTGAACGAAAGTTGGAATTTTTTTCAAAGATTTTTTGTTCATTTCTAAAAATAGGGCCCACTTTTTTGGAATAAGAATTGAATTTTGGATTCAGAAGGCTAGCTACTGCTCTGCAGGAAGTGTACTACCGTCAAAAAAGAAAACCACGAATTTCGAATACCAACGATAAGTGTGACTGGCATCGTGAGGTCGTAACACGTTTCTATAATTTGTGAACTCCATTTATTTCTTGCGAGAAATAAGGCCGTTAAAAATTAACATTAAATTACAAGCCAACTATTAGTAACCATTTCCTCCTCACTTTTACGTATTTTACGGGGAGACCTCTCCTTCCGCCTTTGCCGTCTCCACCAAAAAGTCAATATTTGACCATATTCTTCGATTAGAAATTAATGGTTAACGAAATAAATGTGTCTGCTTCCTTTACAAAACTCGTGTCAAAAATGACAAATGAAGTAAGTCCGGAAGACGACATTCACTGTAAAACTGACGACGACGAGAGTTAAATTGCATTATGTCAGCATTTTTTCATGCAGTTAAATATGAACAGCTTGAGCAAGAAGCATACAGCATATGTTCATAACTACTATAAGAAATGTACGATGTCCTTCCAAGGAAGTTCATTCACCAGCAACAAGTGACCAAACAAGACATCCTTCTACAAGAAGCTGGCAAAGACATGTTCCGCAGGCTGGGTTTCGTGCTTTTAGCTTCTCTCTGTGTTGCATCTAATTATCTCGTAAGTGAATCTCACACACCGAAGTCTATATGGAAGTGTTTAAACCGTGTTAACCAGTTTATAAGTACAAAGAAGAATTTATTTGTTAGTGTTGATATTTGGACGGTTATGAGTACAGCAGAGTATGTCGGCTGTCGAATACGTGACTCCCTATGTAATTAGACCTATATTTGAGTGATTAAGCCGACATTTGAGTAATTCGACCTATATTAAATTAAGTATTTAAGTAATTATAGGCGTGCATTTGAGTAATTAGGCCTATATTTGAATAATTAGACCCATATTTGAATAATTAGGGCTATATTTGAGTGAATAGGCCTACATTTGAGTAATTAGGCCTATATTTTAGTAATAAGGCCTATATTTTAGTAATAAGCCTACAATTTGCATTCGAAAGTTTGCCATGCAGTAAGTAATCTGCAGAAGGTCAAACCTGGTAGGTACGATATGCTCGGTAAATTATTGTAACGTCCTAAAAAATAGCAAACTAGCAATTTCAAATTAAAACAACTATTTTAAAAACAGAAGAAACATTACATGGCACCACCTAACGTCCTGTTCTCGTCTAAACGAGATTCCAATGGAGGCCAAATTCCACAGTCTATCACTTTGTCTTAGACAAATTCAACATGGCCGCCGCGTAATGAATATTTGGAATGAATGAAATGACTCAACACTGGGCCAACAAACGAATGAAAACTGTTTTAGCTTAAAACGCAGTAAATCTAGACACACGCTAGTGTGTCGCCGCCAAGTAGACGTTTTATTGTTGTTCGAGCTTAATTGTCAGAGCGTAATTGTTAGAGTGTTATTGTTGTCAGATGGCGGCTCACTAGCAGACCGTGTCTTTTAACTGAAACCAACTTATACGTGATTTCAGCATACTGGTGTAAATTCCCCATGCGGTAGAAATCTTTGCAAATCGTTTGAATCAGGTGTCTTCGGTCCAATAACGAAGAAAACGTCAACACGAAAATGTGGGAACGTGTCCTTCATGGTGAAAAAGTGTCCTCAATAACGTTGATTTGTGTTACTGGTAACTAGTAACTAGTAACTAGTGACTAGTAACTTGTAACTAGTCCGCAGGCTCCCATGTTAATTCTCATAGGGTATAACGACACGTCTACAGCTCATTAGGGAAAGTTGCCAGATCTAAATTTTGGCAGACAGGTAAAGCGTCATATGGGGAAGTGCCTTTTTCTAAAATGGGGGTTGCAGCTAGAAGCACGTGGCCCTGAAGTGGATCGTAAGTGCAAAATTATTGTTGTAACCATTGTTTGTATTGTCATTCAACAGTAGATTATAACATGCTTAAGTATTGCACGCTTATCGTTTCAGTACTTAATTGTCAGAATGCACTGTTTTTGCAAATAGGTGGTTCACTAAGAGACAGAATATCTTTATCTTTTATTGCAAAGGTTTGGTCTTTTTTTTTTTTACGGTACACGAATCCAAACTGAATTATCTGCCCCACAACGATAAAAGGGACAATTTTTCTGGAAAGAAGATTAGGAAACAAAATGCACATCGTCAGCACAGGTGGGAACGTGTTCTTTATGGAGAAAAAGTGTCCTCAATAACGTGACGGGGACATTTTATTTTATGTAGACTTACTGTTCTTGCAGTCTAGTGTAAGTGACGAGTAATTTTAAACAGCTGACGAGTTGATTAGTTTTAGCAGGAGGAGCATACTGCGTATGCTTTGTTAATTTCCTCCTGGTTTTAGTAATCTTCGTCTGCCACCAGAATATTAGAACTGTATGAACATTTACCATTCCGTGAGTTTGTAGTATGTGTTCATAATGATTAACGTTTACCTCGGGAGAGCCAAGTGAAGGGGGTGCGCTGATTGAGTAAGCGAAGCGAACGAAAATTAGCGTTTGTCATCCAGTGCCCTCAAAAATCGGATTAAATAGACTTAAGCATGCGAAACATGGGCATACAATACGCCAAACCATGTCCATTTGGCTGGTGTAACGGCTAATTGGGCAATAGCAAACGTAAGAATTATGAATTAGAAAATTTATAGACACTCCATACAAAAAAGGTAGAGGTCACTATTAGACAGTGGAATTCTTTGTATTCACAGGCCTATGAAAGTTGTGATATCCACCCAAAACCAAAACTGGTATAAGAGCAGCTGCCAAGTTTCCAAGAAGGGTCGGCCTTTCAAAGTAGTGATATCATTCAACCAGGGAAAGACCGCCAAGGTTAATCCTATTAGCCAAGTTAATCGCACGGAATAATACTTTGGACGTTAAATGAAAACTTGAAGATTGCTACCGCTCCATAGGAATTGATTTGGTCCTTGTAATTACCATACTGTTGCGCTTGTTATTAATTTATTTGGAATGACAATAGCAAATATGAAATTTATGAATGAGACCATTCATACAATAAAATACCTCCACACAAAAAAAGGTAGGGGTGACAATTACACCGCGAGATTTTTGGTCATTCACTGGCCTATGAAAGTCGTGATATCCACCAAAAACCAAAACTGGTAAGAGAAGCCGCCAAGTTTACAAAAAGGGTCGGCCTTTCAAAGTAGTGGCCTTTCAAAGGCCGCCAAGGTTAATCCTATTAGCCAAGTTAATCGCACCTACTAATAGTTCGAAGGTTAAATGAAAACT